>PNEQ01109756.1:5917-29861 GCA_003012365.1 Medauroidea extradentata
ACGACATCCAACCCCCCCCCCCCTATTTTTGCTGTTGAGTCGTAATGTGTGTAGCGCTGTTGTCCCAATGTGCACACCGACCGCGCCAGTCAGCCGCCGTATGTACGTCTGCGCACTGTGAACATACAGTTTTACAATGTGGCAAGTATCATAAGACGAGAGGAAAGTCACTGTGGAGATACTTGAGTGTTGCAATAATATCAGTGTCTTTGGAATATACAAAATGAAAAGTATGCCAACAGAGACTGCAGAAATGAGGTGTACAGTGCTTTATTGGAGGTCTATCAAAAAATATGTTCACAAGCTACAATTTGAGTGCTTAAAAAGAAATTAGAAAACATGCGAAGTGCATACAAAAAGGAAGCTGGTAAGATAAGTACATAAAACCACAATTGTAACATTCTTTTGACACTAGTTAACAATTCATATTGAAGTTGTTGAATACAAGTAAAATATAGTAATACATTTGCAGGTTTGTCTGCTTATATTTGTTTTGCATTTCAGGTAACAATGTTCATAAAACAGAAAACTGTTCACGAAATGTTTCAGGTAACAGGAAGTGAAAGTACTGGGGCTGGGACTCTGTCAATATATATACACCAAAGTTGTGGTATTATGAGTTCATGAGATTTCTTGACGATAAGCCATGCGCCATCCGCGGGACAGAGACTACCGCTGAAGGAAATTAAGACGGCACTGCGGAAAATGTAATTAGTATTTATTGCTCAAGAAAAACTCTAAGCATATGTTCTTGGAAGGGTACGCTGCCTTCGTTATTGAAGTAGTACATGACGCTCTGTCGCACCTCATTTCCGTCTTCATAACGTTTTGTCACGTTCGAATGAGAAAGTGACACCATTGCCGGCATGTTCCTCCATTCACCCTTACGAAATTCACAGTTATCAATATCCTCTCGATCAAATGTTGGGTCAGCTAAATAGGCAATGTTATTCTTCGACAAGATTTTTTTATGTAAAACACAGCAGGCTAGAATAATGAAGTCAACACTTCCCATGCTTAAAGTGATTGTTGTAAGAATTACCCTAAACCTTGAGGCTAAAATACCAAACGAATTTTCCACTACTCTTCTAGCTCGAGACAGCCTGTATTTAAAAACGCGCTCCTCATAAGTTATATTTGCCAGAGAATAAGGTTTCATAAAATGTTCGTTCATTCCAAATGCACTCTCACCGAGAAAAACATAAGGAACGATGCTATTACTTCGAGGTAGTGGGGAAGGACGTGGTTAACCAAATGCATTTGTTAACAGGCGCTTGTAGTAAGCTGTGTTTTTGAGGACAGCTGCATCCGAAGCGGATCCGTTTGCACCAACATGAACATACATTAACTAATGAAAACAATATTTTACTGAAATTTTTTTTATAATTGTAGTTCAAGCTTCCATTTCCTGCTGGCTTGATGATATGAACATGTTTACCATCAGCAGCGCCAACACCATGACTGTAGTTCCATAAATTTGCGAAATTCGCTTCTATTTCTTTCCACTCACTTTCAGATGATGGCATCTGGAAAACAACATAAAGCAATAATTATGTAATACGATTTAAGTAATCTCCACACAATTACACAGAATTCAACAAAGCCTACTTACAGTTCAAAATGCACGTATTGAAATGGTAATTTTCTTCCAAATTAAGAACACCAATGCGATCCACGTTATATTCACGGCAGAATAACACCCGGTTATATGGCATGTGGACAGTGACGGACGTTGATGTTGTCAGTATGTCACCATCTTATCATGTCTGCCACCTGAGGTCTCTTACCCTACACATAAGTATGCACCCCAACCCCCCAAAACTATGTTTCATTTCAGGTATATGCAGAGCTAAATGCAGGTGAAGCCTCCACCTCGACTGCTACACAACTGATATCTTCGCATCAACGTAAAAAACAACGTACATAATTTAAAAAATATGAAAGAAACCCTAATCGACTCGGCCCAAGCATTGTTAATTGCCAAAGAGGATAAGTGGGAGTTAGTTGGTCGGTGTTTGGGCGTACAGCTGAAGGAACCGAGTGCCGATCAGCAAGCCATAGCGCAAATGCTCATGTCCGATATTCTATTGTTTGGGACGAGGGGCCGTTTGACTGACAACTCATCTATTAATTTTAATGGCCAACTACTTCAGCAATATTTTCTACATTCACCTCAACACTTTTTTTCTAGTTCCCCTTCCTACAGTCAATACTCACATTCCTTAACTCCTTCACCTGCATTGTCCATGACTCACACGAATCAATCCCAATGCCACTCCATACACCACAACCCTCAAACGTGCACAACAACCCTCAAACGTGCACAACAACCCTCAAACGTGCACAACAACCCTACTTGTCAGAATGCAGAATGCAACATTTGAATTGTATGATCTTACCAATTTGAAGTAAACTATAAATATGTTTCTTGTTTGTAGTTGTTTGTATTCACTTGCAACATTAACAATTCTGTACATTAAAGCAAGTATTTACTACATATCTTCATATTTCTATTATTTGCTTATACTATCGCTATGTTTCTAATAGGGTTGCATTTTGTACACATGACTGATTTTTAGTAAACATCTACATTATTATCACTTTCAACAGTGTTTACATGCGCATTGCATCCAGTGTTCTTTTACGACACAGAGATTTCAACTGAAATTCAGAATTTGCTGTTACCTTAATGTAGCCCTTCAAACTCGTGTATATACCCTATCAAGTTTCTGGTATTATAGTTGACAATAGTTGTAGAGATATTGCAGCACTGAACTTCAGAACTTCTAGTGATCTACCCGTCGCTAAATAACGGAGTGTAATAATAAGCTCTCTTCTGCAGATACGGCTTCTCTCATGACAGTATTCTTCTTTTCGATTCATGGCTTCACCATTCTTAGTAACTCCATAAAACATTCTTCATCCATCCTCATATAATTACGGAAATCGTCGGCTTCCAACTCCCTCACAAGTTGCACATGGGTCAAACATTTCCTCTTTAGCAACGACTTTTTCGACCAAAATTTAATATTCTATACTGGTCTCAGGTCTTGTCAGGTAGACGTGTCGGTGTATATGTAAACAAGGCCCCGACAAGTAAGGTCGGGAGATTCGGTCGTGTCGGGTAGTCGTGTCGGTACGTGTGTAGGGCCCTTAAATTGCAGGCAGTGTCATGTCTTATTGCAGGAAATATTCATGTAAATGTTTTAAAGAGGCCGCCATGCTAGTTGGCCAAACAGAGCAGACAATAACATTTAATTCATAATGAACACTCAAAAGCATTACCACATGGAAATATTTTATCATGTAAATTGTCTTATTTGTAATAATTAACACTGTGCCATATCTATAAATATATTAAAATGTGCAACAAGGTGGCCAGAAGTTACACACCCCGTCAGGGTCGATGTCCTTAGCAGCCATCATGCTCGTGGCAGTTCGTCAGTGTTGTCTGAACAGGTAGGACGCTGTCTGTGTGCACTTCACACTTTGTTACTGATTTATTTTACAATAGTCTTCATGTAGTATACCGGTTCACCTGTGCAAGCACACGTCTTTAGACATTCCGTAATTGTTACCAACCACAAGTGCGCGTAAATGGTCGCTATCGGGTAGCGAGTTGAGCTCAAAGGTTACGTACAAATCATCCGCATCCATAGCATACCATAGTGGAGGGAGAAGTATTTATGATACACGAGTTATGTTGATCGCAGTGAGTACATTCATTCGGCATGAATAATCCGTAATCACCAACGCGAGTACCACGAATCACGCCTGTAGAGTGATCACCACACTGTTACATGCCTGGGGATAGACTGCCATGCGTTGTGATTAGGGGGAAAACAAAGAGCATTCACATTTTACACCTGTGTCCGTCTCTAAGCAAACCGTCGGTCCTTCCTAGTGGCCGCCAACCCTTGCTGCTAAAGAGCTGCTTTTTCACATGCCACAGGGACATCCATCATTCACTTCGCACCTAACCACCACCATAGAATTATATATATTATTGATGGTAACAGAACATCCCAATACCTTGTTGCGTACGTGAACATAATATTCATTCACCTTGTATTATTGGAACCAATAAAATCTCATTGAACTCAAGCATTGCAGTTACCTCATGGCATAGTGTGTTACGACCTATGTCACCATGAGCATAAGAACGACATTGGCGGGATAGCCGAGCACAACTAAGAGACCACCCCCTAAGTCACCCAAGAATCTCTAAAGTGTAATGCGAGGGGAGTATTACTGGCACACTATCATCAACCCTCACCCATAGGCCCAATCTATATCATATTGGGTATCCTAATTCCATCATGATGTTACAGTTATGTTGTTCCTGTTTGATTATTGTAAACACAACTTTCGTACACACTAAACTTTTACTAAATGGGCTTAAAGTTGGGGTTTCAAAAGTGTAAAAAACACATTTTAATTCATTTGAAGCAAAGAACAACAGCCAGTTTTTTGCTCAGAGAAATGTAGAATATTGCTAAATGAATGAAATTGTATTAACAAATTTATGGATAACTGTTGTCGTGTTTTTTTTGTGTCTAAAAACGCTTTTATTGCCCACAGTTTTCAGGGTATTGAAAAATCTGCCAAAAAGATCCATCAACAATGTACATGGTGCAGAGACAAAAGAAAAGTCCATGGTGGCAAATATGTAGCTTCAACCGTTCCTGAGCAACACTGAAAACCATTTAACATGTAAAAAGTTAGGCTTCCTCCCGCCGTGTCTTCAAGTAGGCAGCGCCCTTAGGAGCCTCCGTAGTAGGCTGCATTTGTGTGTGAGGCAACAATGGTAAGAGTGCCACTGACCCACGTATGTAATTCAGTATCGCCACTCAGTGCAAGCTACTCAAATGGGCATGAAGTGATTTACTCTATTATCCTTTTTCCAATGGGACTTAAAGCTGTGACCACATTATTATCTTTATGTGCAGCATAATTCAAAGTCTATGGCTTATTTCTGTAGTTATGCTTTTCGAATCCTGGATTTTTTCTGATACGGCAGCATAAGGCAGTCCTTAAAATATTTTACATGATATTTGAATGAAACAGTTGTGTATTTAAATGATAAAAATTAAATACAAAAGAATAAGAATTTTAAATATATATACAATAAATATATTAAAAGTAAATTATACATGATTTAAATTTTTGTAAGAGAAGCATATGATTTATGACACACAGAGATTAGACTAGGCCAACCAAAGTTCAGTAGTCAGTTACTGCGGTTACAGTAAAAAAAGGCAGGCAAAATTACAGATTTTCACCTTCTAGGCTATAGGTAGACTGCAACCTTAACTTTGACTTTGTCTGTGGCTTCGCAGATGTTGCTAGTCCTTTTTTTACCCCAGATTTCACCTTATATGAACGACGATTTTGTGTATCAAGACTTTATTTTAGCATCCTTTGAAACAAATGTGGCTTCGTTCAATACGAACCTGGATTCCAAGTGTAGTGTAGACAGTTTTATGACTGTTTTATATAGGTCATTATGGATATAGTTCCAAGTATTCGACTATTTGAATGCAATGATACACAAACAAAATTGACATTATTGAATTTTATTTAATTATTAAACATTTTTTTTATCAATTTACATATGTACCTACCGACGGCACAATTTACCTTACACGCACAAACATCAATTGACGTTCTGGTAACAGTGTGATAACAAAAGCATATTTTTGGTGACATGTGTATGTCTTACATGAATTGTTATTTCAGAGAAGAACATCATGGCAGATGTGAGAGCTGCAGCTGATGAAATTACTGCGTCTCCTCTTGCAAGCAGGATGCGGAGTAATTCTTCTGACAATACCATAAATCCCAAAGTTGTCAAGGGCGGACAGACGGGTGGGAACACTACGAAGGTTTAACGCATTCATAGTCAGTATAGGAGGTATGATTTTAAATCAAAGATAACGTAAAAACCTAAGGGCTTGTGTGTATTATTAATAAGATATAATTCGTTGTTAGGTTTCAGAGTGTTCAAAACAGGTAACTGATAGATACAATAGGTAGGTAGTGACAATTTTTTTTGTCTTGAATAATTATGGTGATACGAAATTAATGTATAAATACTACAGAAAATAATAGAAGTGCACTATGACCAACTTGTGAAGAAGTAAACACACATTGATGTGCGCCTTAAGAAGTATTTAGTCAAAAGTTTTTAGTTTTTTTTTTTTTTTTTTGAAGGGGGATTAAATTGTAGCTATGTACATACAACTACATGAGAAAGCGCGCACACACATATGCAATTTAATCTTACCACACAGAGTTAAATAAAGGACATTATGTACTTCCTTGCAATGATCTAATCGGGGTGCGATCGGGACCTGAAACTTGTAACTTGTACAGACCATCTCATGTTTCTTCCTTCATCTTCTTTCTCATCAACCTTTTTCTATTCATCTAACCAGGTTGCATCATATCTTCCTTCTGTTTGTCGTCATCTGAGGTCTGGCCTGTATTCTTGTTCCTAATGAGGTCCTATCTTTGTTCATGAGTGCTGCCTCAGAATTGTGTGATCATACGGAAAGTCTTTGTTTGTAACTGTTTAACGAACAATTCTCACTGGCCCAGCAGGCTAATTTAGGTGCAGAGCCACCCACTTAGTGACATCTGGTGCCGTCCTAGCCGGGGGAGGGGGTTGTCAAGGCCGATTTGCAGTGAATAGCTGTGAAGGGTAGCTTCTCCTATGTATTGCTTAGATATGTGGGAGGCACATCTCCCTCCTAACGACACAAATCGTAAGGTGTTTGAACTATTGGCTTGAATTTTTCTCTTTCCCTTTCTACCCTAACGTCAGGTTTAAGTCCGACAGTTCTGTGTTAGGAGGGGCGGGGCATTCATCATGGCTTCCACAAGCACTCCACAAAGTGGCTCCCTCAATAGCCACAACAAAAGACAGCACAGTGATATTGGACTTGATTCGGATGATTTTGTGGAAGTGATTCATGAAAATAAGTTGCCACTCCACTCACTTTAGTATTGAAAGGTATCGAAGGGTACACGTTCGAGAAAGTGTCACCCTTCGAGCTTCAGTGCTGCTGGTGGTGCAGACGAACACTGCAAAAAATTCAAAAACAGATCAGCGCTATTGATCGAGACATTTGGTGTTCCATTCCTACCAGAAACTATGAAAATCGGCTACCTGAATGTTCGTGTAGAACAGTTTATTCCATCTCCACTTCGCTGCTACAACCGTCAGATGTACGGCCATTCGTCAGCCAATTGCAAATCACCAGCAATATGCCCAAAATGAGTCAAACCTGTATATCTGAAAAAATATATATGCAGCAAGCCATTGACATGTGTCAAATGTCAAGGAAAACAGTGTGGTCGAAGGAATGCCCTTTTTCGCAAGAGGAGCAGCGTATTCCGATCAGAACAACTGAAAAAGTTTTAATTGGCAAATCCCAATAAGGGCCTCAGTCTTGGTTACTTACAGTACAGTTGCCAGTGCTTGGTGAACGTTGAAGGATGCATGTATGCAGACTGTAAGGTACTGCTTAATCTAGCGAACTTTACAAAGCCGACCATTTTAATGGCAGAGCTTTACGCTATATTTAAAGCTGAGTGTTTTATTGGCAAGGGTTCTTTTCGCAAGTATCTGTTGTGTTCCGATTCGATGTGTGCTCTAGAAGCTTTGCTAGCTGACTCCTCAGCTCACCCCCTTCTCCCTTGATCAGGGAGAAGCTGAGGGTGGCTGAACAGGTTGGTGTACAGGTCATCTTCCTGCGGACGCCTGGCCATGTCAGCATTCCAGGCAATAATGTGGCAGACGCAGCAGCGAAGGAAGCGTGCAGCCTTCCACACTGTGACTTTTGTGTTCCTTTGTGTAATGTGCTGCATGCTGTCCATAATTTTCTCTGGGTTTACTGACCTTTGCATTGGCTACTGGACCATGTGCAGGACTGGGAATGGTAGGAAGTACACGATGCAGCATTCCAAGCGTCCAAAGTACTGTTGCAATCAAACACAGTGCTAGCTTATTACGATCCAACAAAACCCATGGTGCTGATTTGTGATACCTCAGAGGACGGTTTAAGGGCAGTGTTAGCACACATATGTGAGGATGGTAGTGAGAGGCCAATTGCGTTTGGGCCTTGCACACTTCACAAGCAGGAGAGGAACGACTAGCAGATGGATAAAGAGGCATTAGCGATTATGTTTGATGTCACGAAGTTTAGGCAGTACTTGGCAGCATGGCCATTCAGTATAGTTACGGATTACAAGCAAATTCTGTGGTTGGTTGACTGGAAAACGCAGAACCAGGATATTATATTAACATGGTTATTATGCTGGAGCTTGTGGTTTTCCATGTATGATTTCCATGTGTAGCATCGACCAGGCATGGGGATAGGTCATTCGGATGCCCTAAGTAGACTGCCAGTCAAAAAGTCTGATATAGACGAGCCAGCGGTGGAGATTACCTCAAAGTGAGGCGAGAAAGTTAACTGTATTGACAGCAGAAGGTCCAGTATTATCAAGAGTGAGGGACAAGATTCAACAGAACTTCGGGCATTTTGGAACAGACTTTGCCCTCCACACGTGAAAGAAAGAATAGCATGTGTCTGGTGCAGGTAACGCCGTTTCACCATACAAGCAATGGCCAGGTGGAGAGAATGGTTCATACAGTCAAGGAGAAGTTGAAGAAACTTGGTGGAGCAGGAAACTGGAAGATAAGACTGGCTTGGACTATTTTAGTATTGTATACAACACAATCCACAGACACGCTTAAGACACCTGCAGAATTGTTCTTTTGGTGGCATTTAAGGACTGTGTTTGATCAGCATGCTTCCAGTTCATATACGAAGTGGGGGCTTGGAATTGACAGGAACAAAGCTAGGCAAGTGGGTCAGATGACTGCCACAGCTGTAATGTAATAATTCAAGAGGGCACAAGAGGGCAGTGTGTCACGTCCCGCTCCTATCGTGTTGTTTAACCTCGGAACTCATGGAGCCGGACAGCGACACATCCATACACCTTTGCGAGATGGGTATATTCTATGATGAACTAAACATCACTTTTACTGAATGGTAAAGTTATTTGCCATGACTAGCTCCGCCAGTAATTTTACAGGAGCTTTTTAAGTTACCCTTGAAATGAGAGTTGTTCGCTTCTGTTTTTATTCCATTATTTCACCATCATATAACAAAAAAAACATTCCACCAGTCACCAGTGCATCCTCGAGAAAGTCTCGCCTGGAAGGAAAGAAAAAAAAGGCACGCGGCCTATACTTTACGAAGGGAAATGCGGAAGCATACTGCACCAACGACCTATACAACTACAATGTCAGCCAATGGTTTACCAGGCTCCAAAACACTTCCTAATACGGCAGACGCCAAACAAGAAATAAACATTCAAAAGAATTTGACACCTCTACCCCCGACCAAATATGGTATAGATTTGGTACCCTTTCTCAAACAAAGCTATGCTGACATCGCCCTACAACCATATGGCCATGATTAAATCCATAATTCCCTTAAATCAATTTTAAATTTCTATCATAAATGAATAAATGTGATTCCATTCCCAAATATACTGTCACCTTCGGAATTTTATTTAAAAAATTACATAAAAAATATCCTTAATATAGGCTGCTAACCCTAAGGCCTGCATGTTACAAGTGGTTTTGTGTATGCATGTGTTCGGATATTTTTTGTGTGTACATTTCTACAACTATGTTGTTGTTGGTTGTATTGTTATGGGCATGTTGGCGCACATACAGTGTTGGTTATAGATAGCAGTTACTATTTAATGCAACACAAATATTACTGAATGTAAGGGGTAGGTACAGAACACTACTTTAATCATTTGGAGCCATAAATACACATACAATGACTACAAGAACTTGAGTTACTTGATCAGTTCTCATAAGAAAATCAATTAATATCTCAGTAAGGCTATTTTGCTGCATTGTATAAATATTATTTGTTTTGAAGATGTTTGGCTGTACAATTTTATATTTACTGTTTTCTTTTCAGAAATGGTGCCGAAGATAACCGTCATTGACATCTACCCCCTTTTCGTGTGCAGAAGGGGAAGGTTGAACTTGAAGTACTTGAAGTACTTTGAGAAGTAAGTACAGTCCATACAGCATAAGAATTCAATTATTTGACAGATCATAACAAGTAAGGCAATGAAAACAAAAACATTATGTATCCTTCCACCACCATGTACTTTCCAACTGACAACCAAAATAAGTCAACATTTACGGTATATTATGATAGCAATAACATCCTAAGTGTGTTGTGATTACCCTTTGGTTATTTTCAGATATCACGCAAAGTAATTCGTTTTCAGTACATGCTAGCTTCACATTAATCTTACTACGGTTAGGTGGGCAATGTTAATGGAAAACTATTTCATGTTGCAGCAATGGATAGCCTTCAGTAGTTCAGTTAGTATAATAATTCTAAGTTCATCATTATTTATTGTATATTTTCCTACGTATGCACAAAATTGTAACGTTTAATGGTGTTTAAAAATGTGTGGGTAGCATATCTTTTCTTTATTTCTATTTGACACCAAAAATTTTAAATTCCAGTAGCTTATCAGAGAGTCATTCTAGGTGAAATAAGCAAAATATAGTTGAACAACTAGTTTTTTTCTTTTTTTTTTAGAATTTAACTACAGTTACTATAATTATCCAATATGTAAAATCTATTTTCATTAAATTTTTATTTCTCACCGTATTGGATATAGCCTCCTTTATGTGGTGCCCCGCATAGAAAAATTAGTTATTGCAACCATTTATTAAAAAATCAATATTTAATTTCCCATTACCGTTGACGCCGGCCGAAGGGGCAGCGGCGGGTTAAGCCCATTGCAGCATGGCCTAACCTCATACCATCATCACTATCATTGTTATTTATCGAAATATTGTTATTCTGGCATGTCCTGTTTTCAGATGTTTAAGGGCTCTACACACGTACCGACACGACTACCCAACCGTCGGGACCAACACTGTCGAACCCGATGGTTGGATCGTGTGTAGAGCTGTTGTGTCATGAAAACTTTCGGGTCGGGCGGTCGGGAAAGCCAAACCATACGACATCCAACCCCCCCCCCCCTCATTTTTGCTGTTGGGTCGTAATGTGTGTAACGCTGTTGTCCCAACTTGCACACCGATCGCGCCAGTCAGCCGCCGTATGTAGGTCTGCGCTCTGTGATAATACAGTTATACAATGTGGCAAGTATCATAAGACGAGAGGAAAGTCACTGTTGAGCTACTTGAGTGTTGGCAATAATATCAGTGTCTTTGGGATATACAAAATGACAAGTATGCCAACAGAGACTGCAGAAATGAGGTGTACAGTGCTTTATTGGAGGTCTAACAGAAAATATGTTTACAAGCTACAATTGGAGTGCTTAAAATGAAATTAGAAAACATGCGAAGTGCATACAAAAGGGAAACTCGTAAGATAAATACATAAAACCACAATTGTAACATTCTTTTGTCACTAGTTAACAATTGATATTGAAGTAGTTGAATACAAGTAAAATATAGGGTAATGTGATGGAAGAGTCCGCACGGGGCAAGAGTCCTACTTCGTAGTAGTTACGCTCTGGGTCACTAGATAGCACTGGCAAGACCATGTGCACCTTTCGAAAGAGCTACTGCAAAGTAGGTTTAGTTGGCATGTTACTCCCGCCATTACAGAGAGAGTGGTGGCCGTTTATTGTTTTCAGCAGTGTGAGATGTTATTTACTTTGTACATACGAGTGTCAAAATTTGCATGAAGTCTTCAAACCATTCTGCGGAAAGTAGGTAGGCATTAAAAGTATTTACGTAATTATTGATGTAGGTGTTTTTTGTTTTAAAGCGATGGGTAAATTATGGCTAATGGATGAAAGGTTTTGTAACGTTGGGGGCAAGATTCCTGGGGCAAGAGTCCGCATAACATCACGTGCAGATTCTTGCCATACACAGTCATAAAATTTTGATAAATGGATTTAATGTATGGGAACTATATTTTTCAGAACGTATTCACTAATTTATTTAAACTTTGATGAAATATCCCAAAAGTCAATCGGACAAACATTTAATTCTAATATTCTGTAGTTGAAAGATGAAAATATATTTGATAATGAGTGACAACTCTGCCTGGGTTTTGTTTCAACCATGTCTCAACAGCCTGGCTGTAATAGGTTTTCAATGGGAACATGAACGATCTATCAAACGGTTGCATTTTGGGAGTGCAGTGTGGAGGCAAAGATATGATGTGAACACCATTCTCAATAGCTATTTCCAATGGAGCTCCTCCATAAAGTTTATTTCTTCTTTCTGACCCTAGCTACATGAATTCTGAACTGTTCTTAGAGTGGCTTCAACATTTTGTCTCCTATATTAAGCCTTCTAGCGATGACCCTGTCCTATTAATTTTGGATAATCATTCCTCACATATTTCACTACCTTCTATCATGTTCTATCGGGACAATTACATCCATCTTCTTTCTCTGCCTCCTCACAGCTCCCACAAAGCCCAGCCACTGGATAAAACTTTCTTCGGACCGTTGAAAGTTTATTATTTAAGTGAGTGCACCAGATGTATGTCAGCTCATTCTGGTCGTTCCATCACACAGTTTCATATTTCTAATCTCTTTCGGTTGGCATATGAAAAAGCAGCATCTGTGGGAAATACAGCCAAAGGTTTCGTATCATGTGTGATAATTCCATTCAATCCTGATATTTTCACAGACATTGACTTCCTTCCATCAACAGTTACTGACCAGCCTGCCACAAACAACAATGCCGAGCCATCTAGGCCTACATCTTCCTCTTCGCCTTGTTTTCTGGAAAGGATTAGGCCTAATGATGCAGGTACCTCATCTAGGCCTTCTATGCCTATGCATTTTCGGACAGACACTGATACTGAAAGTGCTGCAGATAGGCCAAGGTTAATTGATCTTTTAACTCATGCTAGAGCTACTATCATGTCTACACCTACCTAAGCTTGTTCTTCTGTTTCACCAGAATTAATAAGGCCTCTTCCAAAACGTAGCAGTCCTCAAAAGAGAAGGAAAAATTCCAAAAAATCACAACTACTGACAGGGTCCCCTTACATTAAGACAGTTTCTTCTTTACAGTCGAGCAGCAACACAGATTCAAAGTTTACAAAAAACAGCTCAAAGAAATGCAAACCAAAAGAGATGGTCATTAAAGCGATTGGAGCAAGTCGTCAGTTAAATTGGGGTGGAAGTAAAAAAGGCATATTATGTTCAGGAAAAGGTGACTACTACTGTGGGGGTTGTGGTGCTAGATATGAAGAGCCTCCGAATGTAAACTGGATAATGTGCCATGCATGGAGATCGTGGTGGGAAGAACCTTGCACAGATTATATAGGAACTGGTGTCTCTAAATACGATGGGTGCAAGTAGGACTCTTACACCACGGTGACAGGACTCTTGCCACTCATGTGGGGCATGTTTCCTATTATACATTGTTTCACTTTTTGTCATGCTTAAACTTCATAACATCTTCAGTACTTATTGTAAACATTTCACTGTGTTCTCAAATGCTGTAGTTGTATGATAATGTGTCTTTCAGGACTTAGTTTTTCAATAGAGGTGAAAAAATTACAGATGTGTCCTTAAGTGCGGACTCTTGCCCCATATTACCCTAGTAATACATTTGCAGGTTTGTACTGTATATATTTGTTTTGCATATCAGGAAACAATGGTCATAAAACAAAACTCTTCACAAAATGTTTCAGGTAACAGGAAGTGAAAGAACTGGGGCTGGGACTGTCAATATTTATACACCAAAGTTGTGGTATTATGAGTTCGTGAGATTTCTTGACGATAAGACATGCGCTATCCGCGGGACAGAGACTTCCGTTGAAGAAAATTAAGACGACACTGCGGAAAATGTAATTAGTATTTATTGCTCAAGAAAAACTCTAAGCAAATGTTCTTGGAAGGGTACGCTACCTTCGTTATTTAAGTAGTTCATTAAGTTCTGTCGCACCTCATTTCCGTCTTCATAATGTTTTATCACGTTCGAATGAGAAAGTGACACCATTGCCGGCATGTTCCTCCATTCACCCTTACGAAATTCACAGTTATCAGTATCCTCTCGATCAAATGATGAGTCAGATAAATAGGCAGTGTTATTCTTCAACAAAAAATTATGTAAAATACAACAGGCTAGAATAATGAAGTCAACACTTTCCATGTTTAACGTGATTGTTGTAAGAAACACCCTAAACCTTGAGGCTAAAATACCAAACGAATTATCCACTACTCTTCTAGCTCGAGACAGCCTGCATTTAAAAACGGGCTCCTCATGAGTTATATTTGCCAGAGAATAAGGTTTCATAAAATGTTCGTTAAGACCATATTGCACTCTCACCGAGAAATACATAAGGAACGATGCTATTACTTCGAGGTGGTGGGGAAGGACGTGGTTAACCAAATGCATTTGTTAACAGGCGCTTGTAGTAAGCTTTGTTTTTGAGGACAGCTGCATCCGAAGCGGATCCATTTGCACCAACATGAACATACATTAACTAATGAAAACAACATTTTACTGAATTTTTTTTTGTAATTGTAGTTCAAGCTTCCATTTCTGCTGGCTTGATGATATGAACATGTTTACCATCAGCAGCGCCAACACCATGACTGTAGTCCCATAAATTTGCGAAATTCGCTTCAATTTCTTTCCACTCACTTTCAGATGATGGCATCTGGAAAACAACATAAACCAATAATTATATAATACGATTTAAGTAATCTCCACACAATTACACAGAATTCAACAAAGCCTACTTATATTTCAAAATGCACGTATTGAAATGGTAATTTTCTTCCAAATTAAGAACACCAATGCAACCCACGTTATATTCACGGCAAAATAACACCCGGTTATATGGCATGTGGACCATGACGGCCGTTGATGTTGTCAGTATGTCACCATCTTATCATGTATGCCACCAGGGGTCTCTTACCCTACACATAAGTATGCACCCCGGCCCACAAAACTACATTTTATTTCAGGTATATGCTTAGCTAAATGCAGGTGAAGCCTCCACCTCGACTGCTACACAACTGATATCTTCGCATCAACGTAAACAACAACGAACATCATTTTAAAAGATGAAAGAAAGCCTAATCGACTCGGCCCAAGCATTGTTAAATTCCAAAGAGGATATTTGGGAGTTGATTGGTCGGTCTTTGGGCGTACAGCTGAAGGAACCGAGTGCCGATCGGCAAGCCATAGCGTAAAAGCTCATGTCCGATATCATATTATTTGGCACGAGGGGCCGTTTGACTGACAACTCATCTATTAATTTGATTGGCCAACTACTTCAGCAACATTTTCTACATTCACCTCAACACTTTTCTTCTAGTTCTCCTTCCTACAGTCTATACTCACATTCCTTAACTCCTTCACCTGCATTGTCCATGACTCACACGAATCAATCCCAATGCCACTCCATACACCACAACCCTCAAACGTGCTCAACAACCCTACTTGTCATAATGCAACACTTGAATTGTATGATCTTACCAATCTGAAGTAAACTATAAATATGTTTCTTGTTTGTAGTTTGTATTCTCTTGCAACATTAACAATTCTGTACATTAAGGCAAGTATTTACTACATATCTTCATATTTCTATTATTTGTTTATACTATCGCTCTGTTTCTAATAGGGTTGCATTTTGTACACATGACTGATTTTTTAGTAAACATCTACATTATTATCACTTTCAGCAGTGTTAACATGCGCATTGCATCCAGTGTTCTTTTAGGATGCAGAGATTTCAACTGTATATCAGAAATTGCTCTTACCTTAATGTAGCCCTTCAAACTCGTGTATATAGCCTTTCAAGTTTCTGGTATTATAGTTGACAATAGTTGTGGAGATATTGCAGCACTGAACTTCAGAACTTCTAGTGATCTACCCGTCGCTAAATAACAGAGTGTAATAATAAGCCTCTCTTCCGCAGATACGGCTTCTCTCATGACAGTATTCTTCTTTTCGATTCATGGCTTCACCATTCTTAGTAACTCCATAAAACATTCTTCATCCATCCTCATATAATTACGGAAATCGTCTGCTTCCAACTCCCTCACAAGTTGCACGTGGGTCAAACATTTCCTCTTAAGCAACGACTTCTTCGACCACACCCGTCTCTTCTTTCTATGTATGTTATCCGAATCTAACACTGTACATAGCATTATGCCTAGTTTTTTTTAATTTAGACAGATATGAAGCCATTTTCAAGTAACCACTCACCACAATTGCATCTTCTATAATGGTCTCAGGTCTTGTCAGGTAGTCGTGTCGGTGTATATGTAGACAAAGCCCCGACAAGGAAGGTCGGGAGAATCGGTCGTGTCGGGTAGTCTTTGTCTGTACGTGTGTAGGGCACTTTAATTGCAGGCATTGTCATGTCTTATTGCAGGAAATATTCACGTAAATGTTTTAAAGAGGATGCCATGCTAGTTGGCCAATCAGAGCAGACAATAACATTTAATTCATAATGAACACTCAAAAGCATTACCACATGGAAATATTTTATCATGTAAATTGTCTTATTTGTAATAATTAACACTATGCCATATCTTTAAATATATTAAAATGTGCAACAAGGTGGCCAGAAGTTACACACCCCGTCAGGGTCGATGTCCTTAGCGGCCATCATGCTCGGGGCAGTTCGTCAGTGTCGTCTGAACAGGTAGGACGCTGTCTGTGTGCACTTCACACTTTGTTACTGATTTATTTTACAATAGTCTTCATGTAGTATACCGGTTCACCTGTGCAAGCACACGTCTTTAGACATTCCGTAATTGTTACCAACCACATGTGCGCGTTAATGGTCGCCATCGGGTAGCGAGTTGAGCTCAAAGGTTACGTACGCATCATCCGCATCCATAGCATACCATAGCTGAGGGAGAAGTATTCATGATACGCGAGTTATGTTGATCGCAGTGAGTACATTCATTCGGCATGCATAATCCGTAATCACCAACGCGAGTACCACGAATCACGCCTGTAGAGTCATCACCACACTGTTACATGTCTGGGGATAGACTGCGATGTGTTGTGATTAGGGGGAAAACAAAGAGCATTCACATTTTACACCTGTGTCCGTCTCTAAGCAAACCGTCGGTCCTTCCTAGTGACCGCCAACCCTTGCTGCTAAAGAGCTGCTTTTTCACATGCCACAGGGACATCCATCATTCACTTCGCACCTAACCAACACCGTGGAATTATATATATTATTGACGGTAACAGAACATCCCAATACCTTGTTGCGTATGTAAACATAATATTCAGGCACCTTGTATTATGGGAACCAATAAAATCTCATTGAACTCAAGCATTGCAGTTACCTCGTGGTATAGTGTGTTACGACCTGTCACCATGAGCATAAGAACGACGTTGGCGGGATAGCCGAGCACAACTAAGAGACCACCCCCTAAGTCACCCAAGAGTCTCTAAAGTGTAATACGAGGGGAGTATTACTGGCACACTATCATCCATCACCCATAGGCCCAATCTATATCAGATTGGGTATCCTAATCCTGTCATGACGTTACAATTATTTTGTTCCTGTTTGATTATTATAAACACAACTTTCTTACACACTAAACTTTTACTACATGGGCTTAAAGTTGGGGTTTCAAAAGCGTAAAAAACACATTTTAACTCCTTCTAGCTTAAAAAGGGCTATGAACCACAAAATGTTATATTTATTAACACCTACAGTTTTTGTGTAAAAAACATGTAACCATTGAACCACGATGTAAGTCAAGGAAGGTGTGCTGTCCCAGATGTTGTAGTTCTACGTAAAATAGTTACAGAAAAGACGCTATTTGAATAGAATAAACTAGAATGGTCTGTGTTTCAAATGTTGAGAATGAAAAATGGGGGGAAACAAATACTATTTAGTATATTGGTCAACCTGCGGCAATGTCCTGGTGACAAAACACTAACCCAAATCACTTCGATACGAGGCGAACCCTTTACCTGTTTGACCACAGCAGGCCTTACATAATGAAATTCTTTGAAGGGATCACTTATCAAGTAGATAAAAAAACTTTGTAATATAAATAATTCACCTTCCATGTTGCCAATCTTTAGATACTGACATTTTCAGAGCAACTTCTAAATTTGCATTAGAAGTTCTGCAGTCATTATTTGTGTACTTATGTGTGTGTGTGTCTGTGACTATACTAACAGTGAAATGAGAACTGTGAAAATATTGTAACAATGAGTTGACTGAATTCATAGGTAAGATATGTTGTATAACGTGTTGGCGAAGATCTTTATGCAGCATGCATTTTTGAAGGTTGAGAAATTTGTGTATAGGTAGTATTATTTGTTGCCGTAATGGTTACTCAATGTGTTTCTTAATTGCATCATTTTAGAAACTTTCTACCAGGGAACCTCTGATATAGTCTCATAGTGCATCTTGAAATCCGGGGCCCTCCTCTCCTCTGCTTTAAGGAAGGGATGGGTGCATGACCCCCCACTCATCTGAAATTCTGGATACGCCATTGACTGGACCGTCCTAATGGACAGGTCTGGACATTGCTATATATGCAGTATTATTTTTATTACTATATAGAGAGGTCTGACCTTTAAGTTGTATTCAACCCTAGTTACATTTATAATTGCTATTAGTATTTTTAGGCTGATAATTAAATGTGTTAAATGTTTGCAGATACTACTCACACAACAGGAAGCCAGACCTGCTCCACTGGAATAACATTGGGATGGCCAGTACCTGGACCAGTCTTTATAGAGCATATTCTGCTGTAATCTTGTTCAAGTCATTGCAAGTGTCATGAGTAACCACAAGTTCTTTTGTTTTGATTATTTCTTATGGTTGCTATAACATGGCATTAACACTCCTGCTACAGGTATGTCTTATGTGGGTTCCCCAAATGACGTGCGAGTCCAGGAACTGTCCTGTTTGGCCTCTATAGAAGCAGTGTTTCTGGAGTATTAACTCTGATTTGATTTTAACAAAGTAACTTATAGAATAAACTCAGTAAATACTTCAGTGACCACCTTACTGGCCCAATGTGTTATTTTGAACAAAATAGCACAGTGTTGTAGTTGTTAAGGTCCCTAAATTTGTGTTAATTTAATTCTAACTTTCATTTACCGGGTACATTCTTACAATAACCAGTACAGAAGAATATATGTACTGATAGATGGTAATACACTTACCTGGTCCTATTATTTTGAACATGTTAGTTTATTACATTATATTTTCACAACAGAACATTATTCACACTGCCACAGCACTCACCTAGAACACATCTAATTCACAGCCATTCCAACCCTTGTACGTAAATTTTCTTGTCACTGAAGAAAACCACTATAGTACAGCCTACTGTTTTCAATGTGGTTTTTCATGTGATGTGCCTTATCTTTATACATAAAAGTGAACACTGACTGACATATCAAACTGCAGCCCAAAACACTGGTCGAGAAATTGTGACATTTTTTTGTTGTCTCCCTTTAGGTCGTAGGTGGTCACTAAGAGGGGATTTTTCAAAATTCTACCTCTAAGGGGGTGAATAAGGGTGACACTTATTTTCGAAGAAACATTGATAGAGATACAACCCGAAGGCCTATCATCATGAATTTTACTTCAGTAGGACAAGACAAATGCATATTAGCTAATTTCAGGATCCTTCGAAATTCAACATTCAAGTGGGTGAAAAGACCTTAAATGTGTTTCCTATTAATTATTGATATCTATCAAATCCTTTGGGATAAAGAGTTGGTTTTTATTTTAAAATGTTGCTTAAGTAAATACCCAAAAAGTAGTTCACGGATTTTTTGAAATTCGACCCCACTCCCCCCCCCCCCCACAACCACCCAAGCTGAAAAAAAAGGAGAAAATGTGTTTTTTATTAATTGTCCATATAACATGAACACAATTGGCTATCGTTGTGATTTTTACTTCAATTGGTTAAGTATACAAATGACTATGACAATTCAAAATTTGATAATTAAGGGGGAGAAAATACATAAAATATGTTTTCAATTATTCCTCCATATCTATCTAACCAATCAATATATCGAAGTGATATATGCCTTAGATTGATGCTTATGTAAATATACAAAATACTATTCAAATATATTTTCAGAATTCGGCGACAAAGATGTAAAAAAGAGGTAAAATGTGTTTCCATTCACATTGATGTATATCGACTCTACATATTTTTATATAACTTTAAAATTGATACTTACTCAAATACCTGAAAAAAAAATTATGAAATGTGTTTTTAATCACTTGTCAATATATCTCGAACACAGCTGGCTATTGTCGTGTTTTTCATGTCCAAGAGACACCAGTAGAATAGTCTACAATGTGATTAAAGGGTTTTTCGGGATCCATTATCTTATACTAACGTGAAAAGTTATGGAATGTGTTTTACATAACTCTTTTATCTTGAATCCATTAAGATATTTCGTTTATTTTTGCTTCAGGATGATTATGTAAGTGTGTAAATGTAAAATCTGTTTTCTATAAACCGATGATACTTATAACCAGTAGTGATATTGTGGTGTTGTACACGTCAGAATGATGCTTATGTAAGTAGCAAAGAAAGTTATGCAGGTTTTTAATTTATAAGATAACTTTTAAGAAGAAAACAATTTGTAGAATTTCAAGGCAGTCAGTCAGAAAAGCAAGTACGACCAGCGAGAAAAAAATTATACATGAATTCCGTTCTATAGTTCTATCGAGATATGTTGTACGCCCTCTATAAGCCTAAAATTTTTTTTCATTTCTAAAATTTGTGTTTATTAATAATTTCGATGTTTTTGGCGCAACTGCTTGTAGCTGCAATGTAATTCCGTTAAAGGCTCTAGGAATGTGCAATTCTGACACACAAGAACTGCAAGGCAAATGAAATTAGTGCAATTAGGATGAAGTCGTTCAAAAGTAGTAAAAATGGATTATGCAGTCTACCATTCACTTAACAGCATCAGCCCATACAGTATATGCCATCTTGCTATCCTCAAGGTTAAGGCGTCAAATATATTTATATTTCTGCAAAACATCCTGCCAAAACTGCATAATGGCACTAAACATAAAGTGATGGTTTTGAAAAACAAGTACATTATTTAGGAGACCATCACAAATGTTTGAGCTCTGGGGTGAAGACTTAACGTTCAAAAGGGGCTAAGTACCATTTTCGACAAAAATGAGTTAGGTACATAGAAAGGTGCCAAACATTAGGTCGAAGACATACCTAAGCGCTATCTTCTAGTGATAGTCATGCGCTGTCAAATAGAAAGCAAAGAGTAGATATCAGTGATGCAAAAGGAGGTATATTTTCCTCGAGATGGGAGACAATTAGTGATGGAGTCCCACAGGGGAGTATATTGGGCCCTCTGTTGTTTTTAATTTATATTATTGATCTGCCTACAGCAATTGATGATGGCCAGTTAATACTGTTTGCTGATGATACAAGAATTATTATAAGTGAAGAGAATAAGGATAATTTAAAAGTTAAAAGTAAGTCACTATTAAAAATACTTGACAGTTGGTTCCATACAAACAATATATTATTAAATACATTAAAAACACAATTTATTATATTTAGTAAACACAACAAAAAAGATTGACCTGTACTTAGTATGTATAAAAATAATATTGTTGTAGTAGCTGATAGTGTCAAATTTTTAGGGTTGTGTATTGATAGAAACTTATCATGGGTCCAACATGTCAATAATCTTGCAACAAAGCTGGCATCAATATGTTTTCAAATAAGAGTATTACAAGAACTGTTCAATACAGAAACATTAAGAATGGCACATTATGCTTTTTTTCACTCTACAATGAACTATGGGATAGAATTTTGGGGAAATCAAACAGAAAGCAAAAAAAAAAAAAAAATATTTTACAAAAAAAAGCACTAAGAATAATAGCTTAAACTAAAAGGTCATCATCATGTCGAAAATTATTTAAAATTTATAACATTGAAACTTTTTATAATGTATACATCATAAAGGTTTTGAAATTAGTTTTAAAAAATCAAAACTATTATATGACTAATATTTACATTCATCTGTATTCAACCAGAAATTCTTATAAACTCAGAAATGTGCAACATAATAGTTCTGTGTATGCAAAAGGGATGTATAATACGAGTATACACTTCTTTAATAAATTACCTAAACATGTGACAGAATAGAACATTAATTTATTTATTAAATCCATTCAGTTATTGTTTAAGTCTCAATTTTTTATAATCTACTAGCAATTGATGAATACCTTGCAAATATAAAGTATAGTAACATTGTATAAATAATTAGGACTAAAATGTATTTTATTTCTTTAAATTATTATTTATTTGTGATTTAAGTAATTATTTCTTGACTTGGTACTAAATTGTGTTATTATCTTAAGTTACCTTTTGTAATATTTTAATATAATTTTAAAGTGTTACTGTATGGAAAGTGTATGTAAAATGGTTTTGACTTGTTCTGTATCCCAGCATCGTAGAGGATATCCTCATGGTGGGATTGACGACAGAATGTAAATAATAAATAAAATAAATAAATAAAATTAATAAATAAACAGCACAATTAGATGGTTGGAGTAATATAAACACATTCTATTTCATTGAAAAAATATATATTGATGTTCATAAGTGTATGTGAACCCATTCTGATAATTCCTTCTTCATTTGATTATCGTAACATACTGTTTACATCATTATCTCGAAACTTACCTTTTGGCACTTAGCCCCTTATGAATGTTAGTCCTTATAGTCTTCGTTGCACGTAAACTAGTTATTTCATTTGATAACCCTTACGTTTAAGATATGTAACTACCACACAATGTCAACCTATATTTTTCTCATGTTAGAAACCCATAGAGTATTGCCAAAACAGTACAGAAAAATTTAACACTAATACAGCAGAAAAGGTTTCCTATAAAACATAACCAGGTTGTTCGGTATTGTGTGTACTAAGTAAACGTTTCTTTGGTTTGTTATTTTTTTTTAAGTTTGTTGGTCTGTAGTTCATAGCTGGAACAAAAGACATGCTCAGATAATATTAGGGGTAATTAGAATTTTATTGTTATGGTAATACGAAACTGTTATGTCTAACAATGTTTAGATACTAGAATAAAATACCTACTATTATGTGGGACCTCATTTAAGTTACGGTACCGATTTTTATATTCTTTAGTTACCAGTGTTTACTGTTGCATATTTGTAGCTTTAATATGGAATAAGAGTATATCAAAAGCAATTACAAGTATCTGGTACATTGTTGTGGTGATTTCTGTATAAGTGCTTATTACATTATAATGGTAAAAATACGGTGGCATAAACATAATTTGTGTAAGGAAACGGGGGAAGGGAAAATTTAGATTTAAATGTGCCTCTTGCTACCCCCAGTATTGACTAAATAGCATACTTACCTATGGGACATTCCATGTCAAATCAACTAAGTGAAAAAAAAAGATGTCATAGAATTTAATTATTTTTTGTTTAATGGTAGTATTACGAAATTAAATGGAAATGCCCTAGTTACAATTTTTTTGGACTGTTAGTTTCTGAGTTATGAATTTTTTAAATTTTAAGAAAATGATTAATTTTGCTGCATTTGGAAATCTTGTAATTGCTCTGGTTCGAGAACCGTTCAACATAGAGAGCTGAAATTAGTGTCATTTTGTTCATTTGATTATGGCTTTTCATAAAATATA
Source organism: Medauroidea extradentata (assembly GCA_003012365.1). Taxonomy (NCBI): domain Eukaryota; kingdom Metazoa; phylum Arthropoda; class Insecta; order Phasmatodea; family Phasmatidae; genus Medauroidea; species Medauroidea extradentata. The sequence continues at coordinate 29,638 of PNEQ01109756.1, forward strand.
TAACATCATTACATTACTAAAAAATATATATTATCCCCAAAAACTTTAAAAAATATTTTTTTATATAACTCAAAATCGGAATTTTTAATTTTTTCGAAAAAATTAAATTTTCTTCATACCTCCATTAACTAGGTGTATACCAAATTCCAAGATGGTATTCCAATGGTATCTTAGTTAAATTATTTTTTGTTTGTGTTAATGTAAGGTTAAAATGATTAGCCAAA
>PNEQ01109767.1:0-14427 GCA_003012365.1 Medauroidea extradentata
TCCTACACAAGACTGTGTGAATCGCACAGTGGTCCGCCATTGACTCGGGTATAATCTCTGGAGCTGTGGCACAAAAAGTTTTTTGTCTTGTTGTTCACCTATGTAAGTTTTTATCTCAAGAAAATAGGATTAATGATCAAACGGTTTGTAGCTTATAATTGCTGTATTTTTTATATTTCTTATAAAACATCTGTGCCTGCAATATGTGTTTCACCATGTTAAAATACTTTTCTACTTATTACACACAAAATTTTAAAACTAACATGGCGATGCCGGGCAAGTTGACGAATTTACAGGTTGGGCAAGATAACGAATTCGTCATCTTGCCCGATTATAAAATACATTTTTGAATATTTTTGTTCTTTTGTGTTTTATTTTAAGTCATCACGTAAGGAAAATGATGCATGACTATAAATGCAAAACAGACAGACAAAGTTGGTCGAAAGATGACATGAAAACAGCTATTGAGTTGGTAACCAGAGGGCAGTGCATGAATTCTGCAGCAAAACAGTTTCGTATACCAGAGCCAACACTGAGGAGATATATTAAAGAGTACAAGGACACACTGAGTGATTAGGAGAGACTAGGGAGGTTTGAGACAAATTATGAATTTTATTTTATTTTGCTTTATGTAATTTCTACATCAGTTTGAAAGTTGTCTGGTATTTTAGTGTAGGTATATGTCTACATTTGGGATTTTTTTATTCTTCTGTTTAATCAAAGATTTCTGTTATAATGACCTTTCTTTAAATGTGCAAAATGTCTCAAAACTCCTTTTACTGGGAAGGTTTGAGACATTAGCTAGTAGTCATTTTATTCCTGTAAAAATGATAATAGTGGTTACATTGACAAAGCCAAGTACTGTACCTAACTACAGTATTTCACTAAACCACACGAAATAGACCATCAGTTTTGACCATTTTTAGCGCACATAGAACTACCCATTCTCTGAGTTCCTCCTGTTGATATAGGAGGAGGTAACTTTAAGACAACATCAGCAAATGAAACTGTTGAATCATCAGTATTATCTGGGTAGACAAAGTGATCGCTTTTTCGTCGCAAAAAAACTAACACCAAATTCATATCACTCTGGAAAACTTTCTGTGACACTTGCAATGTAATGCACAGGAGGCCTACTTTTGCTTGTGGTAAATTTTACTAAGATAAAGTCACCAATTGAAACATCACTAAATTATTTCACACAAAGTTCACTATAGTCATCCTGAGACTCAGATGTTAAGGTTTCAGTGTCATTTGTATCAGAGTCACTCACATAACTTGAACCATCACAACTGTCTTCATCAATGTGTTCATCAGTGGCAATTTTTTTATTTTGGACAAAGTATTATCTTGTTTGCAACAGCAAGTTTCCGTTGTTGGCGGGCCATAAGTTCTCCCTCAATTTGGGTCTTAATTGGCGTGTCTGTTAATATTCTACTACAGTAGAGCCCCGATTTAACGAACTCGGGAATAACGAAAACAGCGATTTAACGAAAGGATTTTCAGGAACCTTCAAAATATAACAAAAAAATGTATTAAATAACTAAGTGACTTTGATAAAATAGAATATTAATTGTAATTTAAGTCCTTTAAAAATACTAGCACCGACCGCAGTATATTCTTATTCCTCATTAGAAAAGCTTAAACCATCCGTCGAGAAACAAAAAAAAATTTGTTGAAAACTTTGGCCGCAGGAATGATTTTGATACACGCACGCATGGGCGCGGCCGAGCGACCGCCGCTATGCTGCACAATAAAGCGCGCGGCTAGATCCTCATCCTGGCGACTAGTGAGTGATAGAGCATCTAGGTACCCAGTCTCCACAGCGCGGCGGTGGACAGCGCAAGAGCCAAAACATAGATAGTGCTTCGCGTCTCCGTTAGAATGCGCTGCACGGCAGCGTGATTATTCACACTCGCGTCCCGTGATAAAACAAGCAAGTTTATAAAAATTTACGTAATGTTATTTATGCAGACTTTTTACAATGAATTTATTACCGTAAACGTAAATAATTTGTTTCTCCATTGCTAAAAAAACGCTCGAGTGCAAAGTATTTTTAGCTAGCAAACCAATGAGTTTGTTTCATGAGCGTGGCTGCATACAAGCTATAATGGCAGCCGCCGCGCGTATTTAATTATTATTTTACCGTTGTCTCGCACACTTTTAATCCAGTTTTCCTTGGAGTTTTATTTTTTTACAATTTTTTGCGGGAATTTCCTTAATTTTGTTGGTGGGGCAGGCGGGAAATTTATGAAAAGATTGACAGCTCGGCGGTGTTAGTCATCACGTCTCACGTGTTGATGGCGCGCACAAGGACGGCCTAACTCACCATTCGCACGCTCGCCGAGCGTTGGACAAAAAATTTTTAAAGTTTTTTTTCGCCGATTTCCCCCCCCCCCCTAGGTTGTGACTTACCTGTTGATGGTAAATGTGTTTTGTTATTGTTTTGAGCCAATATAGTATTTTTAAAATTACCTTAAATTACGACGAAACATGCCCGAGGATTTAACAATTTTTTTCCTTTTTTTTTGGGGGGGGGGGGTGAAGTCGAATTTAACGAAACATCGATTTAGAGTAAACATTTTCGGGTCCCATGACATTTAGTTAAATCGGGGTTCTACTGTACTAGCAGGTTTTCTACCAGAAGCTTTTTTCCTTGCAGCAGCTTTGGGTAATGAACACCCATCTTCTGGAGAAAGATGCTTATGGATCCAATTACTTGAATCTGATTGCCAGTCTTGCCAGGTGTTTCATCTTGCGATGATGTGGATGCTGCAGTATTTTTTTTATGCACTTCAGGGGATGAAGTTTCTTCGGAATGCATTTGATGTTTCTCAATGCCTGAGGTTTCACCTTGTGGCTGTGGAAGTGATCGATCGGTACATTAGAGCACAAGAAATCTTCATCCGAGAATATGTCTGGGTTGAAAGGAGAAATTCCTGTGTATTTAAATTCCGACAAGATATTCTTGGGAGTGAAACTGAGTGGGAATGTATATCCAACTAATGCACCTATCTCATAAATGGAAATAGTCTTTCCTGGATTTGATGTAAGCCACAAATCTGCTGCTCTGTTGTAGAAAGCCTTAAATGAATTAAATACTGACTTGTCCAGGGGCTGCAGTTTGTGGCTTGTATGTGGAGGCAGAGTCAACAATATGATACCACTGTCTTTTGCAGTTTTTTAAGAGTCAATGGTAATATGACTGTCGTGATTGCCTATTAAGAGCAGCACTTTGTTTTCTTTTGAGCAACCAGAGAACTTTATAAAATGGTTGAGGAAAAGCACAAAATTTTCACCGGTCATCCAACCTGAGGTGTGAGCTGCCCCTGAACTGCCAGGTGGTGCCCCAGATAGCATTTGGTTCTTGAAGTGAACTCGCGGGAAGATGAAAAAAGGTGGAATGGTGTTACCTGTAGCACTCCTACCACAACAGACTGTCGACAAAGTACCTCTCTCAGCTGAAGTTGCTTTTCCCACTGTTTACATCCTTTCTCTGCAATTACTTTTGGTGGCCTATGAACTGTTGGAACACCAGTTTCATCAATGTTCCATATTTGATGTGGCTCAATCTTCTCTCGCTTCAAAATGCTTTCTAGGTTGGTAAAGAAGTCTGCCACATTTATTCGGTTAAAACTTGTGGCACGCGACAGGCTAATTCATAGCTGCCAACTCTTACGATTTTTCCGTACAATGTACGATTTTGCGCCCTATAGTACGGTTGTACGATTCATGTGAATTATTGTACGATTTTCAAGCTTTCCAATTTTTTTCCCGTTTGCTTAGTTCATAAAGAAATCTGGTGCTGAAATCCCATAATCTGGTACTGAAATCCCATAATTTCGGTACGGTAATGTGGTATGTATATCTGACTTACAGTGTCGTATATAATAAAGAAAACTGTAATATTGTAGTTTCTAGAACTAGCGTGCTTTATTTATAGCCATTGTACTATATTATTCACTACAGAGTACCGTATTATTCACGCATCGTACGAACGTATCCCGGATTTTGCCGAACACACCCGATCAATTGCAGTTGTCTTCTTTGCTAAAAATGGCTGTCGTGACTCGTGCAAACAAAAGTCAGGAGACTGTTTCAATTTGGAGTGGCTTTCCAATTTACCGTTTCCGTGTAGTAATTGCTCAAGAACATGCACAAAATCTTGTGAACTGAAAGAAACTATCGTTTAATTCTTATTTTTCCAGCAAATGTTGAAGCGCACGTCGTAGTTGCGTAGTGTTTGTAAATATGGTTTTTGACCAGGTTAAATGAATCATTTTGTTATTATGACGGCGTATTTTAGTGCCGGTAATTGTATCGACGTCGCATATTTAGTAGTCGTAAAACGTAGGAATACTGCAACTTTCATATCTGGGAAATACAACTTTGCAGTTTATACAATGACGTTTTTATACAATTGCCAAACCGTGCGGATGTAAAAACTGTTCAAAAATTTAGAGTATGTGGTATTGTAAGAGATTAAATACTCTCATATCTGCACGTTCAACGATGTACGATTTATTTCTCAAATCCACAGTATTTGCAGTGTCGGAGAGTTGTGGTTAGATGTGCCAAGTGTGATTAAATTGCCTAATTTGCACTCTAAGAATTTTTAGTGCATTTATGGAACTGTGAAAGAGAATTTAAAAGCTGTATTACCAGAAATCGTAACGTAGGGACCTATCTATAGATGTATTAAAATCGGTAAAGTTTGTAAACTTGCAGAAACCAAAACTACCTCTACTAGGTTTATTTTACATTTGTATGAATATTTATATTATGATCAGTATTTATGATGGTGCAACAATGTAAGCCTGATTCATAATTCGTTCAGTAATTTCCTTGTTAAGTTTGTTTTCTTTATAATTGCTCTAGGGAGACTATGCAATTTTAGCCATGAACACAACATATGAATAGTAGTCAAAATGTTAGGTAATTTTATTAATTATTCAGCATATTCTAAATTTATTTTGCATACAACATATTGACATGTTAACAGTGTAATATTTTATTTAAAAAATAGCCAAAGTGTTTTAGTTCGATGGCATTTACATATACACAACACGTGAAATGCCGCGACTCGTTTACGCAAAATTTTACTCATTTCGAAAATTTTACTATTTCTGAATCCTTGAGGTTGGCAGCTATGCTAATTGATTCAGCAGATCATAGCGATAGTTTTGGGTGGCGGTGCATTAAACCCAAATACCAATCATATCCAGCTATCTTGTTTTCTTCCCATGTAACTGGCGTTTTGTTTTCATTTGCAGCTCCATATTGGTAAGCTAATTTACAAACAGCTACAACTGAAAAACCATAGTGCTTTTTTGATGCAGTGAGAATGTACTCCTGTAGTAGGTTTTCCTCATCATCTGTAAAAACTTGTGAACATTTTCGGTTTGGAGTAAAAGAAACCTCTATCACTTGTACGAGCTTTCTTAATATAACGAGCAAGTGTCTGTTTGTCCATACCAAATTTTTTGGCGATTGGTTGGAGTTTACCTGTTGAGATGCATTCTTCTACTGCAGCCTTCATCACCTCTCCTAGTATAGTCTCACGTCCAGTATTTTTTTTTTCCAATGCAGTGGCATTCTCAACTGCAGCCAAAGAATAGCTTTCTTTAGTAACAATCCTATATTTATATTGTCTTTTGGAGAAGACATTTCATAAAAAAAAACAAGACTCAAAATTACTATTTATGGCTCTTTGCGGATCATTTTCACAAAGTAAGACAACATTTTTATAGAATTTATTCAGTAGTTTGTAGTCCTCTCAAGCGGTCAACATATTAAATGTTTTAAGAGAAAAGCAAATAAAAATTTTGGTCTAGGGAGGATTGAGACGTCTCAAACCTCCCCTACAGCATGTGTCTCAAACCTCCCCATGTCGCTGTTTTGTCAAAAATTTTTACGCACTCTAATGTATTATGATGTACACATTGTGTAAAATATCAAAAACGTAACTAGTGCTATTCTTTATATCGATGGCTTAGAATGAAAACCTCTTAACTCCAACTCTCACATTGTCTCCAAACGTTATCACAAAAGCGTAACCAGCAATTTTAAATATACCTAATGTCATACTTTAAAAAATGCCATTTTAATTACTTGCTTGCAAAATAAAAGTTTTGAATAATGTCAAAATATTTGGTTTTTCCCATCCAAATTTTACAATATTTTTAATTTTGTAGTTACGAGTCTTTCATTCTAAGTCATCAATATGCAGGTATTTTAAACTATTTTTAAATTGGTTTTGTGACATTATGTTAACAAGTAATAAACAACATTAAATTTACTTACCAAACTCTAATGTAGCAACATTTAATAACTAGCCTCTTGATTCTTCACCACCATTCTCTTTTATATCATAGATGACAGACTATAAGTGCCATCCTATGACAAAAAGTAGGAGCCAAGGACTACCAATATTTGAAAGTTATAATTACTGACTCAAACCTCCCTTGCCCCAAACCTCCCTAGTCTCCCCTACACTGTCAATAGTAAGTACTTATTGAAAGGTTTCCATTAACACTAACAAACTAATTGTGTTTATTAAACGTATTTTTGCAGGCATTTCCTGAAAGTGCAGGAAGGTTCAAATCAAAAATACATTTTCACCTGAACAACTAAGACAGCTTGATGTGTTGGTGGTGAGGGTAAAGGGGGTGAGAGTGCCGTACTTACGCCCTGGAGAGTGCCGGCTGCTGCTGGTGACGGTCGTGGGTCTACCGCCCGTGTGGCGAGTCCCCTCTGTATCCTCCATGTCGAGATGTATGTTGTTGTGAGGCTGGTTGGTAGGACTAGCTCCCGAAGGACCATGAAGTGGCCATGGCCAAATAACTTACCCGCATGAATAGGTTTCACCACTGGTTTATTGTGTTATTATTGGCACACTGTATATTGCACGTACGTGCCTTAAGCGGTTCCCTTGTCTATAGCCGGTGGGTGGCTAACACGGTATAAACGCGGACACTAGTTACGTTGAAAAGATAAACCCCTGGGCGCAAGAGCTTGCAGGGATGGAGGTGGCTACTCCAGGAAGATGAAATTACTGTTACATTAATAAGTTCCTGAAAATACTAGAAAAAGTCACTATTGCAGCTACATGATACGACAAGATACGGTGATGGTCCAGGAGCCGCATACATGTGGCCGACCTCCTACATGCCCGAGACAAGGCTACCGAGCAATTGCGCCCACTCCCACTAGTAGCTGAGAGCGCCTGCCCAAACTATTCGCGTGGCAGCTTCAAGCATGTTGTTTTGAAGTTGTATACATAACAAGACACTAAAATTTACATGAGACACAATTGAGCCCTTGGAGATGTTAACATAAGTGAGTTTGCTGAAATTGCATAAATAAACTTACATAGGGAAATTAATTTACTTGTGCCTTCCGCTCCGGTTGGCGTCCGAGCTGGCACTGTTTATTATTCTAATACACGTAGAACACTTTCATGTAACACATTAATCACTTTTCTTATCTTAAGTATAAAAAGTTTTGTGCGCATTGCACAGTATTTGTGGTTGTTAGGTTGTCTGTCTGGGCCGCTCTCAGCGGTCCAACGTCGTTGAACAATTTTGAAGCACTTTACGTAATGAATTCGTTTGCCCTAGTTGTGGGTGCTCAATAATTTCTTAAAGATAAGGAGACTGCCTCTCCATACTTACTTTGCCCTAGCAACTCCCGCACTGTCTGTTTCAGGCAACATTTGTTCCGGCATTTATGCACGTCGTGATCAGCGACGGCGTAATGCTTGTCGTAACAACCAATGTCCCTTGTTTAGCTGGTGTTGGGGTGTGTTGCGGTGGTGTTACTTGGTTGTTTTACTTTAAATATTTGCACTTCCTTTTGTGTGCGCTTGCTAACCACGTGGCCATATTAACTTGAGCACTCAGTTGGTCCCGTCAGTACCAGGCGCATGCAGGGTGCCTTCCAAATACTGTGTGTCGTTGTTGTGAATACTGACCGTGATGCTGGTGTGTGTTGACAAACAGTCGCGATGCACGCGTGGGCTGTTGAGCACACGTCAAATGCCCCCCACTGGTGAGACAGTTCGTGGACACTGTCTTAAGCGCAACACGTTGACGCAGGTGGGTTGCGCAGAGCGCACAGAAAATAGCGAGCGAGTTGTGGTTCTGTAGTGGTCGCTATTCTGTGCACTCTGTGCCGTATGGGTCACTCTCTTGGTTTGGATGACTCGTGACGAGTGATGCGCGCGCAACAGCTGCAGGCCGGTGCAGTGTGGCGTGCATGCTTAGAGTGCCGAGGCGGCGGCGTTCTCGCTGTCTGTTTTTTTGCTTGGCTGGTGATGGCTCACGTGGTCGCTGTCGCGAAGTCGCTCTGTGTTGTTCGACTCCCGGCGGTGTCGATCCAGTGTCCTCTTCCCTTTGCTCTGTGTATCCTGTGCTCGGCTCGTAATCCATTGTGGTATCAGCGGGCCTGGCGTCTGCTCCTGCTGTACCTGATACAATATTGTTATTACTTACGTCGCTAGGCGGTGCAGTGTTGTCTTGCTCTCTGTCGCCGATTCCTGGTGGTGGGTCGTGCATCACTGTGTTCGGCAGGTCATTGTGACTTTGGGCGACATGTTGAGGCGGTGTGTCTGCATATAAGGCTCCTGGCGTGGCAGGGCGCGCCCGTTGCTCTTCTATCCGCGCGCACTGTTCTGTGTCTTACTGCGTGTTGTGTACCTCTACACTCCGTGCACGGCGTATGTCGTCTCTGTGGACCTTCCGCGTGCGGGGTGGGTCCGTCCTTATGATGTAGGTGTTTGCACTCATCGCTTTTATCACTATATGGGGTCCGCTCCATTTTGGACCGAGCCCTGCACATAAGTTTTTCGGTGTGGATGACAGCAGGGGGTCTATTCAGTAACTTTCCTTAGTTACTGCCAGTAACTTTAAGTTACAGATCACTTAACGCAGCTTACCTTAATTTGCGATTCACTAAGCACTTCCCGTAACGAATTCGGCTGACTTTAATTTTACGGGCATGTTACTTGGCAACACTGTAGGACGGCCGTCATATTACTGCTCACTGCCACTCAGATCATTGATTGTACATGCAGAAATTGCCTTCACGTGGCAGTGAATTATCTCGCGCCAAAACAGTTATTTTGGTTTATGTTTGTGTGCTCCGAGTTGTTTACAAAACATACTACTCGATTTTGGTAATATAATTAAATTTTACGTTGAAACTGTAAAATTTGTCTATTTTTAGTTTAGAATATATAAATAACGAAGTTTTTGTTGGAATATGTACAATGTTATGTAGTAAAACGTATTTTTGCCGCATAGAGCAAGGTTTTAAAAGAGTTTATTCATGCGTGCTGTTTGCGCAATAACATATATCTTCTCGTTATTTACTTTTTGCCTTATTATACCAAGAAACCTATTCTTACTGTACAGATGGTCAAAACATTCCTGTCGTGTAAGGATTTTTAGGTAGGTCTTGTTCTGTACTGCAAGAATGTTTTTCAAGTTTTCATGGCTCGTTTGAGTGTGCAAATTTAATTTTCTTTAACTGCTTATACAGTTTTGGATATTGCGTTAATATTTTTCGTTGGTTAATATTTCCGTAACAGATATTGAAAATGGAAATACGTGTTCAGTAGTATCACATGTGTTTTATTAGTTAGCAACATGAAAATAAATCCGTAATGGTCTGGTAAATTGCATAGTTCAACCTGCCAATCTCATCGTAGCAAATGAAATAGTTTCAAATTAGAAACCGCAATGCTATACATCACATGTATACCTACTGTTAAGTCATTCCTTCAAGTTTTTGATATTGTATACCAAGAGCTCTTAAATAATTTAATGTGTCATGGTTTCACTGTCGAAAAGAACCTACTACACCAATGTAGGCCTGGGCATAGTATATTAATAAGCATTTTTACACTTGAAATAAAATATTTTATAATGTACTGTGATCAGCATGTGGTACATGCGATAACAAGAGAGAACAGTATCAAGCTGTAATATAAATTGTGTGCAAGAAATAATTAAGTTCCAATTGCAATTTTTGTTTCATTGAAATGTGAAAATATATTTGCTATTTTTTTGCAAGAATTGTACATACTCTACCGCTGTTGTATTTTGTATATGTTACTATTGAAAATTGACAACAGCAGTTTCTACATCATACTGAAAATAAAAAGAAAAATCTCTTGACAACATTACTCTGAATGTTCTCTGTTGTCCTATGACTCTACTTGCAGAACAAAAAATAAACTACAGTGTGATTATGTATTCCCTCCTCCTTTCCACACCTTTTGATGTTACTGTTTGGCATAATTTTATATAAGTAAAATGCACCTACCTGGAGCTGTTTTAAACATATTCAAGGTTCTGAAGCAAAGGAGAGACATACTTTGCCTGGTCTGACATTGCGCATACACGTAAGGTTTTGACTGTGCAATGTTTGTCACATTACTAGAACTGTAGGACTTCATGTGCTGACCCTGCCATTGTTAAAAACAATCAGCTGCAGAGTTTATTTTAGAATACTTGGATAATGTCTTGTAAATTTGAGTACTAGATTATGAGATAACTTTGTGGAAAAATTATCTGTTGCTGTGTTGGACAGCTTGAAACTTGTGTCTTTAATGTGTGTGTTCCTTAAAAGTAACCAAGAACTCTCCTCTGAAATGTGTTTTAAATAAACAATGCACTCGGAACACACACAATAGCTAAGCAAAATAATTTGTATTTCTAACCTGCTGCAAAAATGTTCCAATGTCCATCAATTAGTATTGACAGAAGCATGCTCACTGTTGGTGCAAGTCTTTAACTACCTAATGCACGTGTAGTGACAATGGGATTAGAGTTTGTCATAAATACAAATTACTAACTCGTAATAACAATACATAGGTAGTTCTTAACATATGGACAATGTGGTCATTTGAGACAGGCTTAGATGAACAGGAAATGAGACAGGAATTTGCAGAGTTATATCTCAAGTGTTGTAGGAAAACCAATGGCCTTACTGGGAATCAAACCCAGATACCTTCTGAATATATGTTAACTGTTTTACAGCTGCACTAATTTGCTTTGTCTCATGTTAACTATGTAATACGACAAAAATATTTTGATGATTTTACAGAAAACTGTTTTGTTTAGACAGTTTTTCTCTAATATTTTACAATTTAGAATGCCGAAACATCCTAGGCTTTTCTATGCATCCTTTTTGGTACAGAAGATATAACAATGTATAAATACTGCAAAAAGAGAGTTGGTAATTAAAAAAAATTGACAGTTACGTTTATTTAAAGAATGTTCTTTTCTGCTGTATTTTGAAATTGGCTGAACATTACCGTTACATGATTGCATACGAAGAAACGGTTCCATTCAAGTTGTTGGCATAGGAAACTTGAAACTAATCTTGTTTGTTGTACAAATATGGTATTTTGTGAGTTGTAGTATAATATTACATTTTCTTACAAAAAAAAAACATATTTGTATCAATGAAAATTCTTGTTTATAAAAGTTAATGTTCAGATGAGACTTTTGTAGCTAGCATGTCAACCACATAGTATTTAATTTATTTTGAGGTTCTACATAACGTCGGATAGCTTCACATACTCGGTAGAGGTACACTTGGGGAAAGAGTAATGGAATCAACCAGGGCCTGTATTGAGGAATCATCACCTGGAGTGAATTACAATAACCCTGGAAAACTGAACTCAGTAACCTTCAGGATGTGATGTGAAAATCCAATAACTGCTCCAACTCAGTTTTTACTGCACCACCAATTCAGTAGGGTCAGCTAGGGTGATTATTGTGAATTTGTTTCATTTTTGGTGTGTAACTTACTATGGAACTATAGGTAATGGGTTATACGTGTAAAAGGTTTTTCAGATAGAGTAAGCTGTTTTCATCTCCGTGTTAAGGGCGTGGTATACCATATTTTTCATCATTATTATTATATTTTTTATTTGTACCAGATATTTTTTTTCTTATTTTAGACACAAAATGTGACTAAATTTGGCTCTTATGAAATTTTTTTATCTCTCATAGTTTTCGTGTAATGGCTTGTTAAAGTTATATTTTACATGTTTCCGTTTTAACGACTACACTATCAACTGATATACCAAACTAACAAAAATCACAGTGGATAAAGACATTGCAGGCTACAATGACATGCTCATATAAAATTAAAGAATAAAAATTATGTGTATTTTTAAAAAAATTATTAAATTTTTAAATTTTTTATTTTCAGTTTCAGCATTTTTAGTGTAGTCGTTAAAACGGAAACATGCAAAATATGACTTTAAAAAGCCATTACACGAAAACTATGAGAGAAAAATATTTCATTAAAGCCAAATTCAGCCATATTTTATGTCTAAAATAAGAAAAAAATATCTGGTACAAATAAAAAATTTAAAAATGGCGTTGAAAATTGCGGTAGAAAAAGCCCTTAAGAAGGCGTGATGCATAAATTGGTGCACTAAATAAAAATGTCAAGTTTCTCAAAACAATTATGCAATTATCAGAACAGAACACTCTTAGACAGCAAATGTTGCTAATTTTATGAACAAAAACATTTTCCCAAAAGAGACATATGATGGGGAAAATGTCTGTCGTTGCAATTTTGTACATCTGATAGCAGCGGGAGAGATTGTGCTCAGTGAATGCGTCAATCTAGACAAATTTTTGCTTATAAAGATGGCAAAAAATTTTTCTCTAGGATTGTTCTATTCAAGTTTTTTCTACATTGACTTCCAAAATCTTAGAAACTATAACCGATGTTGACGTTATATATAAATGTAAAATAATAAAAAGGTCACAGTTGCTCACAACTTACCCCATATTAGCCTGCTTTATTTTATTAACACTGTGTTGTATCTTTTACTCTAAATAATTATTAGATTTATTACAATCTGTCTGCTATTGTTTATGTACAGTTACTAACACACCCACTGTTTCCTGTGTAGCAGTACAGGTGATGTTCATGCCACCTGCATACAATGTACCACTGACTTGAAGTGGGTTCAGTGATGGCAAAATCTGATAACCACATGTGAAGTGTTAGGAGGCATACATAAATAAGTCCAGCTAACAATAGGATAAAAATGTGTACATTAATGAAACTAACTCTGGTTATGGCTTGCATACCCTTTCAAAATAACCTGTTAACTTATTGCCTCGTAAGGGAAATACATTTAAGAAACTATAGGCCTACGTAAATGATATTTTTTAATACATGATACATATTTAAACATTTTTGTGATCACTGAACACACCACATCCTCTCCCCTCACCATTACATATCGCAAAGCAATATTACAATCAATTACAGCAGCTTAGCTTAACATTTTGTTCCAAGATCCACTGCTGTTATGAGTGTACAGCAGACTTAGTCCTACTTGAATTTTTAAAAGTCAATGGTTCATTCATAAAGTGCACTGGAGCTCATTGTGGTTGCTGATCAGCCAGCAGCGTTGAACCTCCACTGCAGCAATGTGCGCGTGCCCCTCAAGGCGTTCAATGTTTAGTAGAGTAGAGTACTACTGAAGGAAGTTAACCCTGAAGTAACGGAAAAGGCACATAACACCATGGTTAGACCAATATTAAAATATGCAGCAGCAGTCTGGGACCCCTATGTAGAGCAGGCAGGAGCCGGAAGGAGTGCAGAGGTGGGCAGCGCAGTGGGTGAAAGGCAGGTGGAGAAGAGTGGGGCAGGATGGAAAGGATGAAAGATACTTCAGGCCTTCATTAATGATAGAGATGGGTTGGCGTTCCCTAAAGGAAAGAAGAATGGCGGAGAGACTGGTCAGAACGTATAGGGTGGTGAATGGAGGGGGATGGGGTGAGTTAGCCTAAGTACAAACTTATTTAAAGGTAGGTACAGAGCTACGTAAAAAACAGTGGTTGGATTCACAGAACTTGGCGAAGGTCAAAGCAGAGAGGGCAGTCTGTATTAATGAGAACAGTTAGGTAGTGGATTGTGTTGCAGGAAGATTGGGTGACAGGTAGGTATGTGTGGAAGTTCACGAAGCACTTGAGGGAAAACAACTGAGAGGTTAAGACTAGCGCCTAGATCTAGGACCTCTAAGCACAGTGGCGCATGCGCACTGCCGCGTTCCTTCTCCTTGCCTCTCCTCACACGCCGTGTACCCCCTCCCTGCCGCTCGCCAGCCAGCGTGTTGCCTTGCCATCCACCACCACCACCGCTTCCGTCGCAACGTACAACCTTCAATTTTGTGAAGATTTTCAGTATTATTTACCGCTAAAATGTTTGCATGCACATATTATACAAGCAGTTACCAACACAAACTTACTTTGCTATGTTAAAACTGGCAGAACACATTGCACGGAAGAGAAGCAGGCTAGGCGAAGGCACACATGAGTAAAGTTCGTGTCAAATATGTTGAAGGCAGTTGCCAGTGCAAGATAAACTGCACTGAATATAAAGTGTTCA
>PNEQ01109768.1:0-14428 GCA_003012365.1 Medauroidea extradentata
GTAGCACCTTCCTCTAGCACTTCCAATAGCGAACTCTCCCCAAATCTCACGATTCGGCCTTCTTATACTCAGTGAAACAGTCGGGGATTTACCGCATTACAGGGGTCTAAAAATAGATATTTCATCATGTTTCGGATATGCTTTTAGTCACGTAGGCCACCCTCGAAGGGTTAAGACGCAGTTGGGACAGGTATCTATGGCGTAGGTTAGGCGGGTTTCCCACTATGAGCCACCCGGGCTTTGAGTCATCGGCCAGCCCTCAAGGTGTTACGAAACAGTCGCCGACCACTGGCCTCCAGGAACATGGCACGCAACAATATGTTTGGGAATCTGTATAATTTTTAAATCATTTTTTTTGTGAAATAACAAATTTGTCACTTTGGGGCTTAATATATTTAATTTTACTAAAAATTATTTCATCGTATCGTTAGAATAGTTTTTACTATGGGTAAGTAGCGAAAATGGTATAATCATTTCTTTGACATGCGCTTGTACGAAAACTATGGAACCTAAAAATATGTTATTTGTGCGAAATTACGATTAATGGGATGTGTAAAAGTTACAAAGTGTTTTGTGTTTGGTCAATTTTTTGGTCCAGAGCAGTCTTAATATAAAACATGTTTGATTAATCTGACGCTGACTCGCATGGCATTCTGTCTGGATTTTATGAGAACCTTACCATCCTTCAATATTGATTTGCTGTCAGGGCACTGAAGCTACTCGCTGAGATATGAGACGATATGTTGGCTACTGTAACTCCGAAGACGCCAAACCAGTCCAGAAGCCTGCATAATCTAACAGACAATGGTCGCGAAAGTTTGAAATATTCTATTGATTTACTGTACATTGTGCTGAAGTAACTGTTTCATAAACCTTGGAATACAGAATCGAACACGTTAAATAGCAATCATTGTACATGATTTTACTGGTCAACGCTCTCGACGTGATCCGTAGGTATCTACTGTACCCAAAACAGCACGCAGGCAAAAAAAAAAAAATAGTAGTACTTTCTGCTGCCGTGTATTACATTTAATTGTGAAGTGGGTAGAAATATAAGTTAGTTACTAAGAAACTTTCTAAAATATTTAAAGTATTCAAGATTGTTGCACTTCGTTGACAAAATACGTCAAACTTAACGTTTTAATTCCCTGTCAACCATACATGAAGTGAGACACGCATCGCTAGGGCCCGGTAGTTTTCGCATCACTTTGTTTCAGTGCCTTACGTGCGCACCTGCAGCAATCATAGACGTGATGTATGGCAGTTATCCGTGTACTGATTGGCACAGTCAAATTAATAATGACTCTGCACGAAAAACACTCTGCAAATAATAATGCAGTTGAGCTGCAGGTTTACACGTAAGCTACTGAAACAAAGTAAAGCAAAAATCTTTTCGCGAAAACTACCAGGCCCTACGCATTGCTAATGTGTAGCTGTGCCACTTACAGTACGGGCAGTGAATTTTTTTAAAGGTTGGTATAAAAACTGCTCACTTTATCGTTAACTACCTCAAATTAATAGCATACCTAAGACTAAAACTGAGATGTGTCGTAATAAGTGTAAGTAGTTGTAATTTATGTATAGTAATTTATATCAAAGAAAAACATTTTATGGTCAAACGTTAAACTACTTTTTGTATCTTACGAAATTAACAAAGAGAAATACTAAAAATTTGCAAGGCAGTGTGTGAGACGGCCTCTTTAGCAAATATATATATATATATATATATATATATATATATATATATATATATATATATATATATATATATATATATATATAGTTCTTGTGCTCGCAAGCACAAGTTATGACTTCAGCTCACCCTTCACATGTTCTTTGAACGTTTCTTCCATTGAAAGTCGACCAGTAGTGTAAGTGAAATATTTTACCGAGAACGTCCCACCAAACAATGAATTATTTAAAACCCTTTTTGAAATACAACTACAAATGTCCAGCTGTACACGTACCTTGAAGTACAAACATATATATATATATATATATATATATATATATATATATATATATATATATATATATATATATATAATGTTAAGTAATTAATGTTGTACAAAATTTAATGTAGGTATTGTTACAACTAGTTTTCCAGTTTTCCAATAGAAGGCAGTACTTGTTAACTCGCACAATATGCAGAAACCAGTGAAATGGTTTTTTTAATTGCAAGTAATGGTCAGTAAACAGAGTGAAACAAAAGATAAAATGTGGAAAATTAATATATCTGATTAACCATAAGGAAACTGCCTCCAAGCTTAATTATGCAGGTGAGTTAAAACGGAAACCAATGTTAAAATAAATTATTTAACGAAATGAATCATACATAATGTTTCATTATGAATGCTATAACAGTAGAGAATTTTGAAAATCACAGAATTTTTTTTTTGCGATGTGGTGATGTTACATTTCAGCTATTTAAAATTTAACGTAAAATTGTCAAATTTACTCAATGTGGCATTATTTTTCAAGAAATTTCATATAGAATGTTCTTTGCTTTAAATAATTGTCTCTATAATTCATCAGTTTATTGAGAAGTAGTTATTTACTTCTGATTCCCTATCAGTGTCACGGTTGGCGCAGTTCGCCTTCCACCAAGGTGATCCGGGGTCGATTCCCGGCCAGTTCGAACTGGATTTTCGCAGGCGTACATCGTGCCGAACAATGCCGCGTGAGTCGGCGGGATTCCTCGGGGACGGTCCATTTTCCCCGCCCCTTCATTTCGTCGTAGCTCCATACTCACTTCATATCACCCTTTACCAGCGTTGAAAACCTCGCTGTTAAGCGGAGCAATACTGAATAAGCCATGTTTCTTTGATTGTGAGTATTAGCGTTAAAAGCAGAACATATTTTATGATTGTGAATTAATAGTGAGTAGTACTTCACTGAAGTAAATACTTCATGACGTATTACTTGAAGCTTTCAAAATAATCAATTATTGTTCCTAAAATTATGAATTAAACACCAGCAATATTGCCAAGTATTGCTCACATCACCACTATAAATTCCATCTTATGAGACACTAAGTGCCAACACCATTATTTTAAGGTGTAAAATTAGTGATAAAGTTATGCCTTATACGCCTTTATATATTTATATCCTGTAACAATATATTCGTGTCTTAAAATGACGGCAAAATAACAAAAAAAAAAAAAATTCGTTATTTTCTTTGGCGATAATGTAAGATTTATGGAATAGTGAAGAACCTGAAATGATTATACAAATTAATGTTCGAGGTTCTTGGCACGTTATTTATAAGCAGGCATCACTCACACGGGACGGGCAGTTTCATAATAAACGTGTATCGCAGTTGGAGCTTTGCACACATCACGGCGCGGCGTTTAAGAAGGAAAACAATCATAATTTTACGTTTGTATAAAATTGTGTTAGTTTTGAAGACTTTACTTGGAAGGACATTTTCCTCTTACAAAAATTAGCTCAGCCATTTTTTTTTTATTATGACATTTCAAAGTCAAAATTTGCATGTTTTTAATTCAAACACCCACCGAAAAGCAATCAACAATATGAAACGAAATAATTCACAGTAAAAGTACACGTCACGGGTTAGAGCTTTAAGTATGTAAATACCCATTAAAACAATGATTTGTATTATTAAAAAATTTCAGAAATGTGGAGGTTTTTGATTTTTTAAGTTTTTTTTTTTTTCAAAACAAAAGCCCATGACATTAACTTTCACTGTGAATTATTTTGGGGTTGTATGAATTAAAAACGTTGAAATTTTTACTTTAAAATGTCGTAATAAAAAAATTGGCTGATCTATTTTTTTTTGTGAGAGGAAAATGTTTTTCCAAGTAACGTCTACAAAACTAACACAGTTTTATACAAACATAAAATTATGATTTTTTTCCTTCTTGAACGCCCTTAAGAGCGCGGTCGATAAATAAAACAAGTCCATTATGTATTTATTTATTATGTCTATAAAAATGGCGAAGGAATTTTGCCTTCTCTTACGCTTAAAAGTCAACATGGATAAACTACAAAACATAGTGTCTAAGGTTGCAGTGTTTTTATTTTTTCAAATTGCCTTCGAGAAACCTACAGATTTAAACAGATGCTTATAACGCTTAACTATGCACAATGTCCTCTTAATAGGGCGTGGTACATAATTCAACGCTAATAGCATTAATCTATAACTGTAGGTTTCTTGAAGCCAATTTGCGAAAATTAAACAATAGCAATCCTAGACAATAGTTTTAGCCAACGTTATAAACAACATTGTTTCCCGTGTTATGTACTTCCGAGGCACAATCTCTGACGCCGGAACCTCGTGCATTTAACTATGGTGCAAGAGATAACGCGTAACGAATCAGTAATTCTGTATAAATATTTACTCACAAAGTTGGCAAATACCATTATCTAGGATTGTCATTGAGTATTTTATCCATATTGGCTTCAAAAAGCGTAGAAATCAAATTATGTTTTCAGCGTTTATTTATCTACCACGCACTCTTAAGCGATGTGTTTTTGACGACAGCGTACCTGGACCTGACGGAGCGCGGGCACGCTGACTTGGTGTTGGCGACGGACGTGAGCGGGTCGGGTCGAGGGTTCAGGGCCACGTTCATGCAACTGCCCTGCTCCTATCAGACCACCACCCCTTCGTACACCTACACGACTGCCTGGCCGCATTCTAACAACTGCGGGGATGTCATCAGCTCCCAGCAGTTCTACATATCCAGTAGCAGCTACATCCTTTCGCTGTCCGACTGCACTTTCACAGTTCGTCGCGTCAGCCAGGTAATAACAATAATTGAGGAGTTGGCTGGAATAAAGGCTTCAGTGAGCTTAGGCCTTTCTTCCATCAAACGTTACTTCTCGTCCCGTTATGTGCATAGGAGAAACACACAAACGTTATGCCGATAACTTAATTCTTCACTAAGTTATGAATTTTTGTCTTGACCTGGACTAGTATTACTATGCTATAAAAATAATTGCTGTTTTATCTTTGACTGTATGTATAGTAAATATTATAAATTTGTGTAATGTACGTAGCTACTGCTTATTGGTATTAAGAGAAAATCATATGAGTGAGATGTGAAGAAAAACAGGAACGAATCTCCAAATCATATACCTGACATTATATCATAATGCCAATTTCTTGCAAAGGCCATTATTATAGCCAACTCCTCAATTGCATTGTATGAGATGTGTATCCGACAGCCAATCGTACCCTTCATGCAGGCTTACAGCTAGATCCCAGTAGACGTCAGTTAGCCCTTGAATGATGACATGAAACGCGGCCACAGAGGCGCCGGAATAAAAGGAGGGAAGCGGGAGACCCCCGAGAAACTCCCCCCCAACCTACACGATTCCACATGTGAAAATCAGGGGACTAAACCCGGATCGCATAGGGGAGAGGCGAGAACGCTACCTACTGAGTCACCCGCATCCCAGTCAGCCTGGTAAGGGCCACATTATCCCTACTCTAGAACATTGTTGGGAGCTGCACTAACATTCCGATGCCAAGTACATTAATTCCTGCATAATGGCACACAGAAAAAACGATTTCTTTACATAAAGAAACATTTGTTATGCCTGTTTATTTTATTGTAAAGAATTATTTCTTAAATGTTAAGCGTAACTGAGAAGTCAAGTCTTTGGTATTACGTACTAATTTAATCTTTGAAAACATTTTTAAAAATATTATTTTAAGAGCAAATAAAATTATCTTAAATAATCGATAAATAACTTTTTTTTTAACATTTGAGTTGGACTATGTTAGTGGCAACAAAAATATTCGATACCATTACGGCATAATGCTAAAATAATCTTCTCGTTGCGACAAAGATATTTTACAATTGTATATATTATAACAAAAATTTTCTACGACAAACAAATTGTGTATTGCTGTAAAGAAGGTGTTTTTCTTGTGTACATAAAACATTTAAATACGTATATGATTTATCATCCCGAAAAAAAAAAATTACTCTTTGTGTGTCAAAATTAATTGGATAGTACCAGTTTTCTAACTCTGCCTTAGGCAATATTTTTTTGCTCAGGCTAATAGTACATTTGATATCATTGGCCTAAAATGTGCCAAACCATTCGTAACCTTTGATAGGGACAGGTAAGACCTGTCTAAGTTTAGTTGGCCTCATTTTGGCAGTATTACTGATCACACCTGAAAGACCTGTCGTTAAAATAAAAAAAAAAAAAAAAAAATAGTTCTCTGCAATTATGTAATGGCCACTTTCTAAGAATAAAAAAAAAATCTATTAAAATCTGGCCAGCGAATTCGAGACGAACTCTAAGGGTTATAATCTTTTCGATAGTGGATTCAGATGCGTCGAAATGGCCCGGAAAATGAGACCACTTCATCCTGCCATGGAGCTATATTAGAAAATCATGGTATATCCTAGCAAGAAATGGCTGGATTTGGAATAGAACTGTGTATCGTCAGAAAGAGGGTTCAGTTTTTTTACACCTGCGCAACCTTGCTCGACATAACATCCGTCGTTCTTCCCTGAGATTTGAAACTACGGTTGAAGTTGTCTGCGGCTGTTCCCGTTGACGAAGAGAAAGGACAGACTTTGACGAGGGTTGAAAGTTGTTGGGTAACAAAATTATTCATAATTTTTTTAGTATCAAATAATGCTTAACTTGTAGAAAATACTCATATCATATTATCATTTAAACATATAACTTTTGCATAACGACTCGTCAACGTGAAAAAAAACTTTCAATCAAAAGAAAATATAGAAACATTTCCATAGAATTATGTTAGAAATTTTAATACATAACTCAGGACATAAATACACGCTGTGAATTACAACACTTCTATACGTCAGTAATTCTGTATCAGGTGTCACGACGGCCTCCCACCTAGGCGATCCTGGTTTGATCCCCGGCGGGTTCGGTTCCGGATTTTTCGCATGTGACAAACGTGGCGGACGTGTTCTTAGGGAACTCCCGTTTCACCCGCCTCTCTCATTCCGTCGCTTTTCCACACTCATCTCACCTCATCCATTCCCCGGGTTGGACGGGCAACAGGTGTGTCTCGCAAGTCGAGCAGCCGACCCAGCCTTCACACCAGCCTTCTCTCATACACACTGTGGACCTACCAGAAGGCGATAATACGTAGTGGGTTTAAATTTTCATTAATTCTGTGTCATCATGCGAAAACTATGTATGTAATATGTTGTATTATCCACAAATGTCCTCATAGGTAATGTAATTGGACACTATTAACACAGATATGAAGTTGTGGCATTTTTTAGCTGACAAGCATCCAAGTGAGGTCACACAACGAAAAAAAATAATAAGAAGAAAACCGGACTCGCTTTTGGTAGGACTTAGGTTCGATTTCCGGTCAAAGCCATCCTGCCTTTGGCTTTACTTTCCTGAGGTTTTTGCGAAATCAATCCATGCGGATGCTGTAAGGGTTCTTAGTAGTATATGCCATGGCCGATTCCTTCCCCATTTTTTGTCTGCCTAAGCCAATGGTTCCCTAATTTGTTAATCTCGCTGTCTAAAAGCTTACTTACCTTCTGCCAAGCTGTTAGTACAACGAGGCATAGGTTAAAGTCATAGGAATGTGGAGCGGCGGTGGAATTTTTTTTGGCGGGAAGGGGGTGGGGTGGGGGCGGAACGTCGATGAATCCCGCCTGCTAAAGTTGACGTCTGCAACGTTTCCCACCGCAATCACATTGCGAGAAGTCCGAACTGGTGGTGGTTCGTGTTCCATCTCCAACATTGCCCGGTTAATTAATGAACGGTGTCAACAGACATACCAAATTTTGACGGCCAGATTTCGAAACGTGCAATTTGCAGTTATTACTTATTCTCTATTTGTCATTACTGCCTTGGGAATAAAGATGGATGGAGCCCATCACAGAAAGGAGGTCACATTATTTACAGTTTTTCTATACCTAACCTTGCAACGTTGATTTCATAACTTTAAACGTTAAACGATAATCTTCGTAGGCGTTTCTAACCGTGGTCCGGAAATGACTTGTTGGATATCTAAGGAGAATGGTCTCTTACTAAACAACTCGCATATGATATAAAATGACGCTTTTATTTTCATTGTTTTAAAAGAAATGTCAATCTATACTATAGGAAGAAAAAAATTTACTCATTTTTGAAATTTTGATGAAATAGTAGTTATTTGTATTATCTTAGAAAAAGAAACTTCAATTCATATCATTAAACGCAAAAACAATTATGCTGCGATAATTTGTTTACAAACAGTGTTTTTTATATGAATATTATCTCAGAACATATATCATATCACTCGGCATGCCATTGCAAAACTGCATACTTTACTCTTGCATCCTCAGTTTGGTATTTGCTGACAATGTGAATTTCGTGGTTTTCCTGGGTGAGCTTCGACCCCATTGATTCATGCATTGGCAACTAACTATCTTATGTGCTGCTGTGGTCAAAAAATATTTGCAAAGTAAGCTATGCTTGTTGCTGATATGGCGATTTCAGCGTTATCAAACTTAGATATGTTTTTATTAGACTAGCTACTTAGTAAACTGAATATTATGATTGTTTAAATTCTTTATCTGAAATTGACAGCATCGGCATAGTTCAGTACAAGATAAGGAGGAAATTTATTACTTGTCTGAAGACTATGGCTTGGAAAGAAAATTATATTTGTCAACGGACGGTCAAAATTTATGTAACTGCTAATTTAACGAATTTCACTGACAGTTACACATTTATTATCATTCGGACGTCACAGCTATAATTGCCCGCGGATTAACTAAACTCAAAAAATAATTACAATAAGGGTTTCCTAGCAGAGATGTGTATCAATTGCGCAACATAAAATCCTTAAATTACTGCTTAAAATTTCATTCTACTGCAAGCGTTAGTTGAAATTTCAGTTTCTAGAGTTGACTTGTCATTGCCTTATTTATTATACCTTGGAAAGATACGCACGCCCTATTATGCATATAGGTACCTATTGGCTTAGCAACGTAAAATTCTGAAATGGTACGACAATTTTTGTATACTGATAATTACTACAATTAAAATGAAAATATTTAATGGTAACAAGTAAATTCTACAGGTCAGAATGAGAATTCAGAACAATGGCAACATTTTTCGAGTAAATATTTGTAAAAATATATGCAGTAATTTTTTCACAACGAGTTCTTCAGTTTTAAAATCAGTGAGTTTAGGAATTTAGTTTGTGCTGAAATGCAGAAGTTTCTTATATGAAATTAATTGTAAGTATGAGGTAGTGCAGAGCCGAATTTCATTTATTGTAAAAAAACGGACTAAAATATATCTTTGTCTTCGAGATTTATTTACACATTTTTAAACTGCCTGCATGGAAATATAATCATTAAATAAATTAGTTTGAAAACCTAAGAACTCAAAATATTTCACGTGATCATTAACAAATTTGAGGCTCACCAGAAACAGAATATTATATGTAATCGAAAAATTTAATAAATTATTTACATAATTGTGTGGTCATCAAGTATGGTTATAAATTATACAAAACGATTAAAACATCCTTATGTTAAGGATATCCAACAGCTGGGCTCACTGGTTAGGGATCCTGGCTGCTGCTTACAGGGTCTCGCGTTCCATTCCTGGCCGGTTAGGTAATTGGGCTTTACGTCTCGTCGACAGCGAGGTCATTATAGACGGTGACATACAACTTGGTACAATGACAGGAGCTGGGAGAGGGGTCGGCCATGGCCTTTGTTACGGACGCGTTCTACATCAGTTTTCAACTACATATTTTTATTTTTGTACCAGATTTTTTCTTACTTTATTCATAAATACAGATTTAATTTTTGCTGTTATTATTTTTTTTATCCCTCATAGTTATTGCGTAATAACTCGTAAATGTCAAAATTTGCATTTTTAGGTTTTATGCACGTCACTGAAACCAACTGACATACCAAACTGAAAAATTTACAGTGAAAAACGTTGCTGTAAACTACAGCAACTAATATATAAAATAAAAAATTAAACAATTTTGTATTTTAAAAAATATGCTAAAATTTGTATGTTAAAACTTTAAAAATTCAATAATTTTTTTAACATACACAAAAAAATATATATAATTTTTTGGTTTTTGTGTAGACGACGTTCTATTCTACAATGTCGTTAATCACTGTAAAGTTTTTCAGTTTGGTATATCAGTTGGTTTTGACGATTACGAGTCATTACGCAATAACTACGAGAGATAAACAAATTTTCATTAAAGCAAAATAAAGTCACAATTTATGTCTTTAACGAGAAAAAATATCTGGCACAAATATAAAAATAAAACTGTGACGCTGGAAACTGATGTAGACGCGCCCTTAAGGGACCATCCCAGAATTCGCCTGGAGCGATTTCGGGAAACCATGGAAAACTGAAATCAGCATGGCTGTAGCTGGCGATCGAATCCAGGTCCTTCAGGATATGTGTCCAAAACGTTACCGTTGCGCCATCTCGCTCGGTGATTCTCAGGCGAGGAGGTCAGTATATACAATTATCTCCCCGATCTGAGGACTGGATGTTGTGTTGACCCATCATTAATATACTGCGGATCAATGGCGAACCCCCACAGCATCATCCTCGCCTAGTCGACCTCTGACTGGGGGGAGGGGTTGTTTTCGTCACCCTGTGCCCCCCAGTGGTTCTAAACACCCATCATCTTCACTTTAAAAATAATTTGAAAATTTGCTATAACAATGTTCCTTTTTAAGGAAGAGAGATGGGGTACTGATATTCTTCGTACATTTATTTCCAATTTGATATTTGAACGAGAAAGCTTGCAGAATTTCGTGTACTAGGGATTATAAGAAAATCTTAGACGATGTTACTGTAACAAAGTATTCCAGGTCTCTGTCTGCAGCTGTTTAAAAACTGCGTTACTACAAAACTAACGTCCAAAAACCAACAAACTTAACTATATCCAATATATTTCAATTGGTTATATGTTTGAGGAGTTGGGTAGGAATAAACAGTTAAGGGATTTTCATTCAGGAAACTTTCTATTTCATCTATCTGTTTTAATCATCTTATTTTCTACAGGATTATAAACCATGGATTACATGTATAAAAATGAAATGTTTAAGTGAACACTCTTTGTCATGATTACAGTATTCTGGAAATAAAATCGTAAAGTAATTTGCAGCTTGCCATAATGTCTTACAAAATGTGAAATATTCTACTCGTTAGTCCTTGAAATTAATTTTGCTATACGAACAACGAAAAATTAATTATTCAGATTGTAACTTTTACGTTTTTAATGTTTCATATCAAAATTTGAAATTAACGTGCATTTTAATGATTAAATAAACAACTACATCAGCAACAAAAGGCCGTGTTATAATTGGTAAAGTAATTGCAAATTTATTATTAAAGTAATTAACAATTACCTTGTTTCGATGGGAACACTTTCTAGTATTTCGTATTCAGCAAGGGTTGCCTAGTACATCTAAACGAAGTACTATTTGTCTGAACTTAAGAAATAATTACTTCTTGTAAAGCAGCATAATTGAAAGAAAAGTGGTTTTATATGAGAAACAGGTACAGTAAGCATAAATTGTCACGTTAACGTCTACTACGCTATCGAGTTACGTCATACGAGGGTAAAATAAAGGCCAGCAACAATACGCAAGCTCTGATTCATATGTCCACCGCAATAAACCTGTTTTCTCAACTATGAGTTACGAGTGGGTAAAACGGATTTCTCTTGTTTTCTCTGTAAACTTACCTGAAAAAATACCGTCACCTAAAATATAGGATTTCAGTGGCTTATCCGTAGCACGTTTCTGTCGCTGGTCATACAGATTAACTGCAAAAAAACTAGTAAGAGAATGTTTTGTTATGCGATTAATATGGGATACGCTTGTTTGCAAAGGAAGTATGTATCGATTTTTTATAATTTAGGTGGAAGTATAGTAAACAATATTACTAAAGTTTGAGTACTGTCTCGTACAAATAAAAAAAATATTTTGGTTATAAATGCCCACGACGCACACGTATGAATACGGAACACAATTTAGTAACTTATTCGTCAAATTTACTTAGAGTACTACGAGCCATACAGTAATGGCATAAAGGCCTGACTATGTTTGTACTGTTTTCTTTTGTAACTGTACTCCAATTTAAAAATTCATTTTCCACTGATGGACAGGCCAGCAATTTGTTCGTTC
The DNA here is from genome assembly GCA_003012365.1 of Medauroidea extradentata. Lineage (NCBI taxonomy): Eukaryota > Metazoa > Arthropoda > Insecta > Phasmatodea > Phasmatidae > Medauroidea > Medauroidea extradentata. Next base: position 12,147 of record PNEQ01109768.1, read on the forward strand.
GCAGTATTTTTTTTTTTTTTAAATTTCCTCCCCTTATTAGATTTTACAAGGGGTGAGGTGGAGTAGGGGTGACTGCGTATGGATTGTGGACATCTCGCTTTGACTGATTTCCGTTAAATGACTTTCACCGGCACAGTCCGAGTAAAACAACGTTAATCTCACAAACGAAAATAAGAATTCATAAAAGCCATTAAAAGATTTTAACTTCAACCAATGTAGAAAATATTTATGCAGAATACTATTTTTTCTGCGAGTCCAATATATTATATCAACAATACGCTTACCTTTATATCTATTGACTAAATTCTCATAATCAGTTTTGCAAGTTTAGTTAGAAATCTGTATAACGTTCACAATTATTTTGTACTAAACATACTCTGTTGGAAAGACTAAAGCTGGAAAAAATAGTGCACACGACGTACTATGATAAGAAGATAAGAGAAGTAAATTTATCCATCTTTACAATTCTTGCAATTAAACAAACAATATAAGAGACGTAGGCTGAGGTGCGTTGTACGTTGCATGAATATGGTGCAGGATTTTTTAATAAAGTTTGTCAGAAAAGTAATTTTTTTTTTGTAATTTAAGATAAGCGATTTTGTTCTGATAGTTATCTGAAATAATTTTCAGTATGTGTTGCCTAGTTATATCTATTCATTTTGTCTATGAACGAATAAAATATTTAAACAAATACGTTATCCCTACACCAGCGATCCACCTGCCACTTTCCGGCGTGCAGTACTCATAGAAACTAACATGTATTCTAGTTGAAGGCATATTTGTACAAGTTAACTGTTCCATAAGACAGTGAATAAGACGTGAAATTTTATTATACTAATCCTAGACATTTAAAGAACAAGTCGAGACATTTAAATGCCATTTGCTTACGGATGACGTCAATGCAAAAACCTAAAAGCAATAACAAGAACTTTCCTATTTCAAACTCAAAGGGGTAAAAATAGTGAACTTTGATTATCCTTCAATTGATATAGAACCCTGTATTTTTTATATTAACTGGACTTCTGCTTAATAATGACTATTACTTAAGTGCACGAATTATTTTCCGTGGTTTATAGAAATTCGACACCTAGGGGAAAAAAGTGTGTTCAATTAACCACAGAAATAGATCGAAGTGAAGGGCTTTCGTGTTGATTTTCCCTACGTTTGGATATACAAATATATAAAATGTTATTTGAAGATTTTTTGAAATTCTGTCTCATAAAGGGGCGAAAATTTGTAAAAAATATTTATAATAATTTCCGATATCTAACAAACTAATTGAGTAATAGAGATGTTTGCTTCAGAATTATGTTTACGTTCTACTGGATACAGAAAACTAATTAGTATGGTAAACACCATTCAAGACAAACCGTCCGAAAATCAATTATGTACGACCATCGAGAAATAATTTATACGGAATTACATTTTGCAACCCTAGCTATACTAAATATGTATCTTTGTGCACGGGCCTATAAACGTTTTTTTTTTATTAAAGAAGTACCGCCGACATTACGTTGCTTGCTACAAATTTTACACGCGGGCAAAGCTGCGGGCATGATAACTAGTTCTCTATATTTTAACTGTACTTGTTTTTCACAGTCTTAGTTTAGAATTATCTAGATATTTTTTTGCAAATAGGGTTTTATGTGAATATTTGTTGTTACCATATTTTACTATTTATTAGAGATATTTAGAGAATTCATTATTCTTAATCCCCAACAAATACGTTATGTGGAGTGTCCCATAAATGTTTCTTGCCTTCTTTAAATGTTTGCAAATGCATATTACTTTCTGGGTGTCAATGTAGTAATTTTACCAGTTTAATAGTTTGGTCCACGTTATTTACTGGTACATATTGTACCCTATTAGGGATTATGAGTAACGAGAGTGACATAAACAAACTTAGTTAAGGCCGGTCCACACGCAAGGTTTTGTCCAACGTTTTGACTGCGTAGTTCAAGACGTTGCAGTTAAAACGGCGCGTGTGGACAGGAAAACTGTGGTTTTGGGAGAACTGCGCAGGCAAAACGAGAACTGAGCAAATTTGCTCAGTTGCGCGTGAACTGCACAGTTAAGACGGTGTGTGTGGACGGTCGCTCCGTCTTACCTGCCAACTTTATTCATAATTGTGTCTGTAGTAGTACAGGAAACAATGAGCGATCTGCGGCAGTGCTCTCGTGAATTCCTCACAGAATTCATAGATTTATATAAAACCTTTCCGTGTTTGTGGCGGGTGAAAAGCAAGGAGTACAGTGACCGCGACAGAAAAAGTCAGGCCTACG
>PNEQ01109769.1:0-14428 GCA_003012365.1 Medauroidea extradentata
ACATGTCGCCCTTAAGCACATATGTATACGGGTGGAGTAGAATCAAGTGAGAGTAAAATATGGCGTCTCAAACCCCTGGTGGTCATTCCTAGAATTAAAATATAATAATACATTATTTTGGTGGGAACTTTAAAAATGGCGGGTTCCTTGCCATGTAAACAAATGACAGATGAAAATTGGCGGGAAAAGTATTTTTTTTTGGGGGGGGAAATGTGGGAAGGGGGGTATTATTCCAAGATGGTGGATAGTTTGAAAATATTTTTAGAATTTTTTTAATTTTTGGAAATTTTTTAAATTTTGGGAAATTTTGGAAAATTTTGAAAGTGACGTAATCCAAGATGGCGACCGGAAACAAGATGGCGGCCGGAAACAAGATGGCGGCACGAATCCTCAAATCCTCACCCTGCACCCTGTGCCCCAGAAGGAACATAACCTATCTACTCATATTTGTCATTAACTTTCCTCGCATACTCTGGATCAACAAATCGTAAGCATAATTTACATAGCTTTACTGCAATTATTAACAGTTCCTTTCAAAATATTCGTCATAAACGTAGCATTTATAGCTCTCCACTTATTCAGCGGGCAAACAAAGAATAATAGCTGTTCGTCTTAGACTTGCTGTGTTGTTTACTTGGCATTGTCTGTTTTTACTGAAAATGCCTGTCTTTTCGCGGTCCAGTAATTTATAATAATAATAAGACTTTATTAATGGCGCATATAAGGCAACGTCGCCTTTCCTTACAGTGGGCCATAACCTCTGTCTATACTTTTCAATTATTCTATGGCATATCAAAATTAAATGTAAGGTAATACTAAAAATAAAAGGCAAAAAAGAACTAGATAAGTATAGTAATAAAACTGAAAATAGCATGATAATTTATGTACCTACAGTAAAGAAATAGCCTCGCACAAGCACCAAATATTACGTGACGTGATCTCGTTTTCAGTGACTGGCAATAAGGTCGAGTAAATAAGAACACTTTTCAGTGCCGCACAGTGATTTCAGTAGTGGTCCGTGCCTGCAATGAGCAACCGCATACATTAGTACTTTAGGCCCTTTCACACGATCAAATTTTGCTTCAGTTTTCTGTCAAATTTATTGCATGCAATGTGACGCCATGCTGGCATCATAACCGTTGCCATTTTGTGTTTCAATTTATTGAATGGCTTGAATTTCGTCAAAGATTTTCGTTTCGAACACGTTTGAAAATTTCTTGAATCAAAATATTTAAAATAAAAAAAATGCTTTTGTGGCGTTATAAATTCAAATAACAGAATATTTGAGTGTAATGAGAAATTTTGTATTGGTTTAACCAAATGTTTTTGTGTCGCGCACGATTAGTAGATATTTGTATTATTATTTACATTATTTATTTTGTGCATTATTTGTTTACAAATCGTGTGATAACTTTCCAAGTGATACTTTCAATTTTTGTTGAATCAAATTTCTTGAATCGTCGTACTATAATACATTCAATTCAAGGATTTGAATTCAATACATTTTTGATCGTGTGAAATAGCATTAACTATAAGGCTAGCCAATCACCACTGCCGAGCGATGCGCAGAGCTTCGGGAGTTACAGGATTGTTCGAATATTACTCATTGTGCGTTATATATGTCTGCTAATTAAGAGTACTTAAAAAAGCGATACAGGTGTGTGTAACCATATCTAAAGCCGTGATTTTAAGGCGAAATTATTTTTGCAACATGTGGTTTCAATGTGTTACGTGCACATCTGCAGCTCTGCTACATCGTCTGTGATTGGGTGATTTTACTCTCACTGGCCTTGGAAAATTACAGACGTACGAAGTAACAATAATCTTATTACAATTGGTGCAGTCAAATGGGAGACATGTCTGAACAAAGACACGCTGCCAATAACCATGAAGTAAGGCTGCCGATGTGCACGTGAGACATTGAAACAAAGTGGGGCAAAATATTTCCGCGACTAAATCGTGGCCCTAGTAATATCAGGTCGTTCATTCAACTGTGAAGTTTATTTTTACGCGATAGTTAAGAGATAAGAAAATTTCGCTAATTCAATGACCTGCATGTTAGAATCAAATATGCTATGCATGCTCAAGCTCCAACTAGCTGCTACTCAGTGGAACAACAGATAATGAACGAATAGACAGGGGATGAGAATGCATAGGACAATGGATTCAAGCTTGCAGATTCACTGAATTCGCAAAATTTTGCAGTCCCCAACGATAGCGAACATAGGGATTGTTATGACCCCTTTTGGGTATGAAAATCAAGCGCAGACTCTTCTAAAATGCATTGGTGTGTACGATACAATTTTACCTCAAATATTAGGCCATAAAATGATAAGGCCAGTTCTGAATGTCTCATACAGGCACACTGTTTTCGAAGTATTAAATCATAGTTAGAGGTACGTCAATTTCGCAAATACATTCCAGGTCAGGTTGAACGCCAAAAATACATACTTCGTAATCATGTGTGTGATTAGCTGGCGGCTGTCACGAAACGCATTTGACTATTGCAAGCCAGTAGTAAATAAGTAGAGGTACGTAAATTTCGCAGATACATTCCCGGTCAGGTTGAACGCCAATTATGTATACTTCATTGTCATGCCTGTGACTTGCTGGCAGCTGTTACGAAACGCGTTTGACTACTGCAAGCCAGTAGTAAATAAGGAAATAATGCGAAGTGCTATCGCTTGCTACCTGCTTGTACGGTTATAAGCCAATAGATAATCGATTGTGGCCAGTGGGTGTATAGGACTGACAAGTCTAGGCTGCTGCCAGATGAATCCGCGAAATTGACGTACCTCTATAAATAGAGCCACGATTTTATGGCGAAAAGATTTTTGCAACATTTGGTTTCGATGCGTCATGTGCACACCTGCAGCTCTGCTACATCGTCTGTGATTGGATGATTTTACTCTCACTGGCCTTGGCAAATTATAGACGTACAGATTCACAATAATCTTATTCCGATTGGTGCAGTCAAATGAGAAACGCGTCTGAACAAAGACACGCTGCCAATAACCTTGAAACAGAACTGCCGATGTGCACGCGAGTCACTGAAACAAAGTGGGGCAAAATTCTTTTCGCGACAAAATCTTGGCCCTATCTATAAATAAGGAAATGATTCATAGAGCTATCGCTTGTAATGTTGTAAGCCAATGAATAATCGACTGTATCCAGAGCGTGTACAGGACTGAGCAATCTAGGCTGCTGCCAGATAAATCCGCGAAATTGACGTATCTCTAATCATAGTTATCAGATGTTTAGACTAATTTAAGTATTAAGATAATAATTACCTCTCACCGTGTAATAACAACTAAATAACTCCTAGTACCAGTTTAGTCTAATAATACACACGTAATCTTCAAATGTAGTGTTTCTATAAAGATACGTTGTCGGTTATTCGTCATGTCCGTAATTTATTACACAAAAATAAAACAAAATAGTAAAATAGGTACAGCGGAAACACTGCACGTCAGTTTAGCTCCGTACCAATAAGAGCGATATGACATTAGGTATGCACGTTAATTTAGCCCTAACAGTTTCTTAGCTGGTGCCGCAGTGGTCGAGTGGTCAAACATGCTATAAGCAGACCTCTTAAGGCCAGGATCTTTTACTTATTTCAAACAATTGAAAATAACACAAATATTTTTGAACCAAATGCTTTGAAAAATTTTTAGACTTTGTACAGTCATACAATACACAATTTTGCCAGAGCGTTTTTTTAAAAATAATGTATCGTTTGCTACCAAACAATTATTTTGCTTCATTTTGGCTTATTTTGACATTAAAATACGTAATGTTTCAGGGGCAAAAATCTAAAAATCCGTTTGGTGTATCACAACAGAAATATTTATGTACAAGCGATGATATATAAGTGTTAAACTGCTAGAATGAATTTTTGATATATATATATATATATATATATATATATATATATATATATATATATATATATATATATATATATATATATATATATATATATATATATATATATATATATATATATATATATATATATATATATATACACACACACACGTGTGTGTGTGTGTGTGTAGTCTCCCTGGACGGGTTTTACGCTTTGCAGACCCAGTACGGGCGCGAAGCAGCGGTGAGAAATACAGAGACGCGCGCCTATACTCTGTCCACTCTTAAGATTACAGCAGAAATAAATATTGCTAACGAAATAAATCAACGCAGTTGAATTATTATATCTTGATTCCTCATGCTATGATTGTGCCGTAACACAGTTACTTTGCATTTTTCAATATTTCAAATGAAATGTATGCTGTGCAAAAATATTTTATTGCCATTCACTTGAATGAATTCGGTGCAACCTTAGAATGGATAGAATATAGTGCCGCATCGCTCCTAAGCACAATGCGCTGAACTGGCGCGCAGTGTAGCAGTTATATTGCTGGAACTATGGGACTTTAAGCCACGACCATATTATTTTATTACTGGGAAGTATGTACCAAATATCACTGCAGTTCCCTTGAATAGTTGCCTACCAATCTGAGCAGTAGATTTTGTTTTATAGCTGTGCGAAAAGGACGTTTTTAGCCATGTTGGATGGTTCGGAAATAGGACTTCCAATGCCAGTTATGTTTTGAAAGCACTTTATAAATCTCCTCTGAAACGTGTTTTCTTTTCTACATTGAGAGTACGTAAGATAGTTTCGTCAATAAACGCATATTTCTAACCCACTACAGTGTAGTTCGGAAGCCAGGGAGGCGGGAGCCTTAAGATAACGCTGAAAAACAAACATCTGCACAGATAGAACTATGTCAAGGGCAAGTTTCGACGCCGCTTAGACAACATTTAACTGAGGAAAAATAAACATAAGAATATTCTTAAGTCCCTCTAATAAATCATTCAGAGATAACTTGTGGGATACGACCTGAAATACGACGTAACTCATGTGGTGTCTGGTATGGTTTGTGTAACACCAGTTCCACATGAAATATGAGTCATATGTTCCTGTCGTTGTTCGTTGTACATCATGACATAGTTAGTGTATTTTGGTTATCTGCTGGGTTGGGTGTGAAATTCTTACCCATGTAACCCAGATTCAGTCTGACAAATTTGTTCTGAGAGGTTTGGGAAGAGTCATACGTTATTTGTGGAAAAAAAAAAAAAAAAAAAAACACAGTAGATTACAATACCGAACATGCCCTATTCTTAGAGACATGCAAAATTCGCGTTATTTTCTGACAGCTGACTAGACTCCAAGTGACTGTAGGCTCGTTCGACGTCTCCCGCTGGCCGATATTGTCGCGACTGGCCGCGGAGAATACTTACACGGTAGAGAGGCCAATCTCTGTAAAGACGTAACACACGTAAATGACAACATATGAAACTTCGCGGCCAATTGAATAGCAGATTATGCTCTGTTATGTATAGGAAAGTGAAGTTTAGTTTGCTACCAAGTACCAAATGATAACGCGAATTTTGCGTGTATCTGCCTATCCTTAGAGACACTGGAAAATCGCGAAAATGTTTGAAATAATAGTCTCCAATAAACTGTATTATATTAACCGTGACACGTGTGAACAGTTTTGGGAGAAATCACACATGCTGTGTGTTCAAGCTGTGTAGTTCTAACTGGGCCTGTTGTAGAGAGAAAAAATGCTACAAATAAACGATAGCCAATGTTGATATAGGCCATTCACGATAATGTGAACACTGCGTAATGTTTTCTTTCGGCCATTGTGCAGCCATCTCTATTATTTTTAATATGAAAACTTCCTTGTAACTAAAATCCAGTGTAAACGTTTCAATGCGCTCAAAAGTTAACGTCTATTGGCCCAATAAAACATATTTTTAATTAGTTACAAGTTCTGCTGAGTGCTCAGTTTATTGTGAACAGACTATACAAAACATTCAATGTTTTATATAGCCTACATCACGTTGGAGCCTAGCAAACAGTCAACTATTCCCGCGATTTTCCAGTGTCTCTACCTATCCTGTATGCGTATATAGCACTGAAAACAGATACGACATTCATGCAAGCGTTTACGATAAGTATCAAGGTTAGTTTGGGTAGAGAATTATTTCAATTGGAGTTGTTTCAAAAGTGATCGTAGTGAAGTTATCAGGCATACAAAAATTGAACCGAGCTTATTGGTATACCTGTAAAATTCACATTTTCTTGTGGACGCAGGCTACGACCCAAACAACTGTGAATGCGCGCATCGTGCGGCGTGCTTCAGCCCATTCTTAAATTATGTTCTGTATTTTTATCATAATGGTTAAGTGTAAGAGAAGGCTAAAGCCTTAACTTCGCCATTTAAAATAAAGACGTTCAAATAATAATTATTATCGTAATATTACGAAAACTACTCAACGCGAAAGAGTGATGGTTGGTTTCCTGTGCTTGTGTGTTCCTTTGAGTCGAATTATTTTCTTGTTTTGTTCTTTACTTACTAATTCCTTGTGGAATTGTGCATGTTTCCCTTGTTTGTCTGCAGTTTAAAATTTCCTTAGGATGTTTATTTGTCCGTGTGTATATGTATACTTTGGCTTTGTGTGACACGCTATTTCCTGGGAAGACGTATGTTTAAAAACTTTCTTTGTTTAGTAAAGCCAATATTGCTAATAACACGTGTTTTCAACAAAGTTATTAACAATATTGTAGAAATTTTTGAAAATTGTTGACAATGTTATGTGATCAACATTGTTGCCAATATTCTGTTATTAATTTTGTTAATATTCATCAAACATGTTAATAACGTTTGTTACCAATATTTTGTGGAAAACATTTGCTAGCAAGAAAAGTTACGGATTTTAGAAACATGTTGATGATTTTGTCACCAACACTGTTGATAACATTATTTTCCCGACCCATTCTAAGACGGTCTAGATCAAAGGTCGTTGGTAACAAATGATACTAACAATGTTGTACGTATTTTTGTTATCAACAATTCAATTAACTTCCGTTCATCATTCTTACAACTTTGTTAGTAACAGTGGTGTTTTCAGCAATGGAAATAACACATTTGCTATCAATATTGGTATAATACAGTGTTCCATTGCTTAGAATTTGTTGATGACATTTTTGTAACAAAGATTTTATATTTGAGATTCCACTATGCACCTGATGTACAAATTCTTTGTTTTAAAACAGTAATATTTGTTATAAAGTATGAACAAAAAATGTTTGTTTGAAGAACCAATTTGATGCATATGTTCTTTAACATTTCTGCCCTAAATTTACATTACTTAGTAAATGCAATTTGTAAACAGTGATAAAAAAATTAGTATACATTTTTTTTCTCACTGTTTACAAATTGCCTTTAACGCATAAAATTAATTTAGTGCAAACATATTAGAGAACACATACATTTAATTGGTTCAGACAAACACTTTTATGTATACTCTAAAACAAGTATTTTGGCTTTAAAACAAAGAATTTGTACATCAGGTGTGTAGTGGAATCTTAACATTGTTACTGTTATTTTTTGGTGTAAACTGGACTTAGACAAGCTTTATGGCCAGGGAGGGCTGGGAGACGCAGCAACATGGCGGCAGGAACTGGCGCGCGATGGATCGATAGTCGCTAACTCGCAGGCACACGGGAGACTTTGTTGACGTGTCGAGCCGGGCCAGGGAAGATGGCAGGGGGAACTGGTGTGCTGTCGGACACGTGCACGACGTGGCAACGTCGCACTCTCCCACACACCCGAGCTTTGTTTACCCTCGCACGCTCGCATTCCTGCCCCCTCCATCTTCCGACAACGGCGTCGAGCGAAAACAGTGACTTGCAAAACTGCGACGTGATGCCGGAATCAGAATAGCGCGACAGAAGCGACGCGAAGTGCACAGCTATGGTAACAAAAGATAGTCAGCCAATCAGCGTAGATTAGAGGCTTCTGTGACGTCAGCGTGTCCGCCTCAGCGCTGATTGGCTGACTATATTTTGTTATTCGCGTTGCGCCCTTCGCGAATAATGTTCAATTTCACTCTATTACTGTCTGCTTTTAAATGTAGTGTATATCTTATGTCACTGAGCCACAATGACGAAATTGGTACTATCCCAGAATTCAGATGAAGCAATTTCAGGAAACTATGAAAACCGAAATAAAGACGGCCTGAGCCGGGAATCAAACCAGGTTCCCCCAACGTGTTACCATTGCGCCACTTCGCTCCTTATGATACGCTAAAATTTGTTATGCTTTTAGCATTTCCTTTATATTTCTTGATTATTATTCTCATGTGATTGAACAAACACAGTTTATACATTTCATTGCTCTCAAAACAAAAGTTAACTTCAGAAGCTGCAATGAATTTATGCTTGTTGGAAGTTTATACTTTACGGTTGATGGTTACAGATGATGGTATTTTGCGAAAAATGGTTTGTGTCAACATAACCTTGAAAACACTGTAGTTTCTTGTGACACGTATGATTGGATGATATACGTCTGACACAACGTAGCTATCTGCAGACCAATAACAGGCATCAAATATTACAATAGCGGGATTCTTATTGGCTCTAACAAACGAAAGCCAGTCAACTTTTCATAATCTGAACGTACGTTGGAATCCAGCAAACAGTCAAGTTTTCCTGTGATAGACCATCATCTCGCTCAATGGCGTGTACACGTTTCATTTTGTGTACGGCGCGGCGTACGGGCACATCGCACGAAACAAACATTTTGTATCGTGTGAAATTGACAAGCATAGGCGGCAGAACCATTGGGTCAAGAATTATGGAGGATAAAAAAAAAAGTAAAAAAAAAAGGGGGGGGGGGGGGTGGAGTGGTTTCCATACAATCTACTGTGAGGGAGAATAATTGAACGTTGTTCATGATTCACTATTTCAACTGCTTTCACATAATATATATTTTTTAAAAATCCTAAACGAGAGCAGGATAATTTAACGTGTGTATTTCTGTGTCTATCTGTGGCATTGCAGCTCCTAAAGGGATGGACAGATTTTGATTTAGTTTTTGTTTGTTTGAAAGGTGACTTGTTCTTAGCTATCATTCACGAAAATCTGTTCAGCCGTTTGAAGATCATCAGTTCTTTTGTAGTTGTAGAAGGGACGTGAGCAACTAGTACTGGTGTGATAGATTTGAAATTTAGTATCCTGTGAGTTCAGGTTTTTTATATTACTGTTATGTATTATGTATACTTGTAATATAACTGCTGGTGCAGTTCAGACAAGCATGCGGTACTGTAATGTTTGTAAGTACATTACTAATTTCAATTGGAGACCTGAATTTGAAACAATGATAACTCCAAAATTTATTTATTTGGCAATAAAAAGTAATGTACTTTTCGTGTGCATGTATGTCTACCTTAAAATATGTTAGTAATTTAAATTCAATACTCCCATTAGTATCATATTTCAGATAGAAGTAAATGCACACAGTACAGAAATAATCATTTATTTTTTACTAATTCTTAGATTTCGGAGTTAGCATGATTTGGAATTCAGGTCCACAATTTAAATCTTATACACTGCAAATTATTTACAGTATTAATTTTTCTATTTTGAATCTTGCAGCCCCGTAACGACAAGCCCTGGAACACGTGTAACTAACGGGAATGAGCGAGGTATAAGACATTGTACAGCTGGCAGTCCTCCATATTTGTATTTACGAGCGTTCAGCGAGCGGCAAATTCCTTACGGTAAAAGCCAGCTGCCAGACGTACTTTTCCCGTCCCCAATGATCACCGCGCCAAGTTCACATTCTTGAAATCGCAAAGCCGTCCGTATCCCCATTTGTTGTCGTGTTTGACACTTTGCCTGCCATCTGTTGTGTGTTGCCTGTACTAACTCGCAGCCTGCGACACCAGTGCGACATCTCTCGGCGCAACTGACAACTACGTTTCCAAACAAACAGAGCTTGCTACGTTACGTAAGACGGATGCTGCAGTCTCAACTTCCATGGCCATCATCACGATTTAGTTCAGGAAAAAAAAGTGGGGGAGGGGGTAGCGTTAGGGTTAATAAGAAAAGTTTTATTTTATTTAACATAATACACGTATTTCCTTCTTTACTATTAAATAAATAAAGAAAAATGACGCAAAAGGCTGTCAATTTCTCGTCAGAAAAAAAAAAAGAGTCTTTGTGCAAGCCGACATCATTACACGATTAAAATAAACTGCATTAGGTCATCGTGGATTAAATTGCACAAACTTCTTTTATAGGATTTGTTAGATTTTGGTATTGATCGTAATCAAGCTGGGTGGGTGTGTCTCGGAAGGAATTTCTTTTGGCCAGGCGCAAGTGAATTCCTGCAATACTAATGTCAAACATCAAAATTTCTTCTGGCCCGATTTCTCGTAATAAAAAAAAAATGTTTATTTCAAGTTTTTCTGACTATACAAGATTTTTTCTTTCAACATTCATGCCTATTGTGTGTGCCCCTTGTTGGTTGTGAAAAATTAGTCCATAAAAGACTATGAATTTTTTTGGAATCAGGGGTGTTATTTAGGGGGCTGGGGGGCAAATGCCCCCCCCCCTGGATTTTGAAGGAAATGTGTAAACGGTTTTTTGTGTATTTTGTTATCTAAATAATACTAACGTAAGCACATAAAACCGAAGTTCGATTATTAAAATTTCTAATTTATACATGCTTAATTAATAAAAAAGATGCAACAAGGTCACTGTCGCAAGCAATCTTATCTCACAGTAGAACTAGTTACATCAGGTCCTATGCTTTCTTTGATCTGTTTAGCTACAGGCAGGCGTGATTCTCGGGAGGTACATGAAACCTTTTATCGCTTATTTGCCTGGGGCGGCTGGTTGAAATGGCCATGGCTTATACATAGAGGTCACGGGGCGGTACGGCAACATCTAAATCACTCGTCAAGGTCGTCGTTTTGCAGGTCACGTAACCTCCGGACTTTTTCCTGTCTGACTGCAAGACCTCTCCCATGTGACGACAATCACTGGTGCCTACAGCAGACTAGAGCATGTATATTTGATAAGAATGTATTGGCTTATGGACATACACTGTTTCTTACGATTTGTTGATGAAACCTGTAGAGCATTGAACATGCAGGCCACGAAGACAACAAGACAGTTGATCGTTAAGAAATGTTCTTTCGGAGAGTTAGTATGCTACTCCATCTCAGTGAATTTCTCATAAAACAAACACCACATTTGTAGGCCCTAAATTTGGTCACGTGTTCGACCATAAATGGTGGCCTCTAGCTGTTTCGAACATGGCTGGAGTATACATGCTCTAGAGGTGGTTTGGAATTATGTGATCACTTAAAAAAGCCCTGCTAAAGTTATATTTTCAGTCAATTCGTATCTTTCCGCGCATAACGGCTAATGACGAGAAATGTCTAACCTCTTGGGACACGTCACTTTATTTTTTGCGCGTATAAGATGAATTGTGCAGTCGGCAGGAAGCTATATAGTGAGGTATAAAGAGTGTATTAATTATATAAAGTACAAATGTGTCGATTTCGATTGATTTTGTTTCAGTATTGTTGTATTTAAATAGGAAAATACACGAAACTATATTGCATAATCGTTACCAACCATACAAGTAGTAAGGGAACTATAGTTAATATTGTATTATACGCAGTTACAACAAGTGATATTTTTCAAAGGTTAAACTTTTAGGGCTTACGTTATCCCGAACGACCTATAGTAAATTATTAGTTGGTGAAGTGATATACAAGAGTGAATCCAGAAGTAGGGTCGTACGGATCATGAATACACCTTCAGAAAAAGAAATAACATTTTCATTGGTTTGAAGTTCTCATGTAAATGTTTGTGAAAGTAAATTAATTACTATCGGAAATGTTAAAAATTCTGATTTTATTTAATTAATTTGTTATTTATTCCCAAATGCCTCCTCAAATGCCGTAAATTGAAAATGTAAACTTGTATATTATGCATAATGGGGACATGACCCTTCCAACAGAATGTCTGTAACCGCCCCGGAAGATATAGATTGGGTGAATGTGAATGAAAAATATGAGATTTGTTGGCGCATTCGCTGCTGCACAACCTAGTTCTCGGGTTTTGTTTTCCAAGAGGTAAAATGTGCACAGTTGTTTGTATATGTAGGTGTGAATATACAGTATTCGATTCGAACAGATCAGTACATATCGAAATGTGTAAACATGTAAGCATATCATAGGTGCAACTAGAACGGACATTTGGGGAGGGCACAATTTTGCTAATACTGTTATATTCAAGCTACCCCTACCTGTAATCAGTAACGTAGTCAGAATTTATGAATTTCAGGCGGGGAAGGATGGCTATTCTGCGAATATTATAAAGGATCACCCACCACATCTTCAAGCGGGGGGTCCGAGGGTCCTCCCCCGGGAAAATTTCGGATTTCAAGGTGCAAAATAGTGCTATTTTAGCAGTTTTCATTGCTAAACATCACTGGTTATTCAATATTGAATTAATTGCAATTTTTAAGACCTTGGTTGGTTATTTATTTGGGGGGGGGGGGCCTGTGCCCTAGTGCCCCCCCCCCTTAGTTGCGCCTATGAAGCATATCACTGAAACTGTGTCACACACAACTGCAAACAAAATCGACTAAATATTCTTATGTTGGTGCTCGTTTTGTTTCAGTATGGAGAGAACACAGATAGTGGCTATTTCGCCAAAGAGGCTGTTTTCGACGGGATAGACACGTGAGTATCTAGAAAGGAAGTTAACACAGAACAATGATATTTCCTTTTATTTATTACTTACCTAATACTTCATTGCTTACTGATGCTGTCTTATTTTTTATTTCAGCTTCAAAAAGAATAACAAACTCTTGTTTCCGGAGATAGTGCAATGGTAAGTTCCTATTTATTTTTACAAGTAAGCTAGCAGGTAACCATAAATCGAATAACACGTCATTTTTAATTTCCTCCAAATTTTGTTTATTTTATAGTGTTTACGAATTATGGGCACAGAAATGTAGATTTTGAATACTCACTGATAAAAGTTAAGCTTACAGTTGGACACTAGATATTTACATATTACACACATGGTTTGGCCGAGATTCGAACCAGTAATCCCGTGATAATTGATACTTCTGTGGCCTGGGCGAATGGACTTATGATAAGGTCCGAGCTATCTGGAATGGAATCTGTGCTCAGATACACGTACATCTTTATTTTGCAAGAAGTTGAGCGAACATCTTTGTTCACTCAACTTACACGTATGCGAACTTGTTTCGTGTGAAAAGCTATACTGACCATACTAGTTAGTGGCTAGCATACAAGGTCTTGTATACTGTAGTCTGTCCACTGCATAAATTTTTCTTTCAGATGTTATGCATCCATCTTTACTATTGTTAATATGGAAACTATCATGAAACTAAAAACCAGTGTAAACGTTTCACCACACTGAAAGTTAATCAGTTTTGGCTCCAATAAATTACAGTTTTTGATTATTACAAGTGTTGAAGAGAGCTCAGTTTAAAGTGAACAGCCTATAGGTAGTTCGACTGCGCGGTAGTAAGGATGGTCTTTGTAGTGCAAGTCGAATATAAACACTTTTTATACACGAGCATTTTGAAGTCGGTAGCTTTGAAGAAAAAATAATTTCGGGGTAAATGAAACAAGTTATTGCAGGGATATTGTCTGCTCCTGCATTATTTCGTTGAAACCATGGCCTTTGACCACCACCGCCAGTCTGCTGTAATGTGGGGAAGCACAAAAAGTATATTCCCTATTTTTCAACATGAACAGTTTTTTTAGAAGTATATAACTGTAATTAAAAAAAGTAAATGTTACTGTATTATTTTGTTTTGCTAGTGTGTGTGTGTGTGTGTGTTCGTGTGTTTTTTTTCCACTGCACCGAGTTGCAAGGGAAGAGGTGCATGATTGGATCTAGAGGCCTACTCAGTCGTTGCATGATTAACGGTATTTCCCGAGCTTATAAAGTTTCCAACGTCGGCGGCCTATTTAAAAACGCGGAATAAATCAGAAGAAGCGGTATACTGTATTTCAGTCGCCGATCCGGCAGACTAGAATTATTAGACTTAGTTCGTACATTGCAGAATATCATTTTGTATTGGTACAATATACGCACATGACATTGTAATTGCTTTCATGTATTATACTGTACAAAAATGCTAGATTGCAAAGTGAAAGTTCTCCAACATACATTATCAAGTTTACTATATGCAAATAAATATAATGTTTTAAAAATGTAAATGTTCGGAAGGAGTAATTAATTAATAAATAGATCACTTATTCCATACCTGAACTAAGTTTTAAAATACCGCTTATGCACAATATTCTCAAGACAACCACAAACATACTCTGGCTTTAAATTGTACAATAAGTTGCCTAAGGACATTAAGTCTATTTGCAATTCAAAATCATTCTTGAAGACTTTGAAAATCTTTTTACTAAATAAAGTGAAATCCTGGGATAATATTATTCCTTACTAAATGAAATGGATTGGAGTTATTCGAGTTACGTTGTTTTGTACCATCAAAATCACATT
>PNEQ01109774.1:0-24242 GCA_003012365.1 Medauroidea extradentata
TGTGACGTTTCTCATTTGACTGTACCAATCACAATAAGGTTACTGTAACACCACATGTCTGTGATTTGCGTGTAAAACCCCACGACGCACGAATGTCAAAACATCCAATCTCTGACCGTGAAGCAAGTCTGCAGACGTGCACACAAGTCACTGACACAATGTGAGGCAAATTTCTTTTCGCGAAAAGTTCATGACTCTAGTGATGATTCCAGTGGTTATTGGTGATATTACTGATCGTTGTGCTTAACAGGATTTGAAGCTGAACCGACTTTTAAGCATTTAAGATAGTGTACTGTTTCGAGCATTGTTGCATTTCACTGGACTGTTTGTAATATTGAGAGTGTTTTTCAAAGTATCCGATCAAAATTGCAATAAAAAATTTATAGGCTACAAGAAATCTTCAAATAAGCTTCATGTCCTGTTGGGAAATAATACGTGTACTTGAAATAAGTTATACACTGGTCTTACAAAATGTTCATACATGTTTGTATGTTTAAAATTTTTCAGTTTCATATGAATGAATAACGAGCCGAACAAAATTTACTAATTCGTACTAATTTTATGTACTGTACATTTTCTGAGTGAGAATAAGGAAAATATAAAAACCCTACTGAGACGTATCGGATTCAGTTTGCTGTAATATTATAACGAAGTCACCGTTTTGAATTTTGTGTAATAGGCACACGGTGAGCGTAATTTGCAATTATAACTCGCTCATTATTTGCCACATGGCTTGTAAGTAGCGCCTGCAGGGCATTGAACTGCCGCCAATCTTCCCGCCGAGGATTCCTTCCAAGATTCCTTTTTATGACATCCGTGTCCAGGCCGCTAGCGAGATACTAGAACTCAATGTTGTATATGTCTGTGTTAGTGAATGCATGTATTTATACATAAAATAATATAATTCGTTTCCCATGCATACATGTAATTTATTATATGCTCGAAATAAATATATTCAAAGCTAGAATTTCTGTTTAAAAATTACTCCCAAACACTTGTACAAAGTGCATTGTTACGTGAGCTTATTATTTTTATTCCGTGAATGTAAACACAACCAAAACCGGTTTATTTCACCGCCGTTTCAAGCAAAGAAATGTTGTTGCAGAATATTTAAATTACCAGAATGATGTGAAGCATCGATCTTCATTACGTCGTACAATGCTAGGGTCTCCCTTACAAGTCTGATAAAGTCAAGCTGACAACGGAAAGACTGCACGTCAGTTATGTGTCTTCTCCATATGATATAAAGAATTGTGCGTGCCTGCGTCTCCCTTACCGCCCTTGCAGCTATTGGCTTTGGACTCGTAAAATATAACTAGCCAGTGATCTTTGAATGACATTTACTATGTGGATGCATGATAAACTGAACCATTACTCTGGCCATACGCCATTGCAAGAGAATTTTGCTAATTTAATAAATACCCAGAACAACACAACATTTTTTCCGAAAAAAAAAAAAAAAAAAAAAAAAAAAAAAAAAAAAAAAAAAGAAGCTATTTCAGGATTTTCTCGAGCTGAATGACTCCTGAACTGCTTATTCGCCTTTAGAGCAATTTGTTTTCTTATAAAGCACGTTTTAACACTCGTCACTTGAAATTTTATGTGCACTAGCATTCAGCGGCTGCTATTTTAATGCATCATATAAATACATTGTAGTGGTCTTCAGCTTACTGATCTCTCTTCTTCTCTCTTCTTTTCCCTCTTTTCCCTCTTTTCCCTCTTTAGTTAAAAGTTTGTGTGTAAATGAATATTGTAGAGCCAAGTTGCAGAATTTCAGTAACAATATTTTAAAGCATAGTTTTAACAACCAGTTATTACAAACAGAGATTCCTTGCCGAGCAAGGTTCATGTCCAAAAACACATACATATATGCTTCAACAAATGTTAGAGAAATAAATGGTTCCATACAACATTTAGAGGTCCGTTTCGAGACGATGATTCAAGTAAAAAAAATTGGCATAAACTATCCACTGAACAGATTGATTTGCAAGTAGCGATTAGAATCAGCATAGGTGGAGTGCAATATTGTAAACTTGTAAACGTAGCAATAGGTAAAAAATCCGAAAGGATATTCACTTGCAGATGAGAGAGAAGCTGTAAAGAACGGGTTATAATTTTTAACAGGTCTGTTTGATTTGATGAGTATAATGTGCCTGTGGCAGTTTTGACGTCGTCTAATTAACTAGCTTGCGTGTTTTGTGAACAAAATACGATGCAACATGACTCGTGCATTGCAGAATAAGTAGTTATTCTTGCTGGTATACGTACACGCCCTACACACATAAATAATATTCACATGCAAATAGAATCTTCTCCAATTAAACATTCGCCCCATAGGTTTAAAGGTTGCTTGCTTACCTTGTATCCAGTGTGTCATTATTAAGAATTCATTCAGACAAGGCGTACACGTGCGAGCGATGGTCATACAACGTCGTTAGATATAAACTACATTAATTTTTAACATTATGTTAGCAGGGTAAAGTGAATTATTTTAATATGTTCTTTGTGAGCATTACATATTACCGTTTGTGTTTTCGACATCTGAACATTTTCGTTATTTGTTTATTAACGGTGCTTTTAATTAGTTTTTGGGATTTGACATGATTCATTACAAAATTTTTCATATTCAATTTGTGTGTGTTAACAAACGAGCACACAAGAACAGAGTTGCAACTAAGTTGTATAAACTAAGAATTTTATTTGTGCCGTTTTCCGCCAAACTTTCCCGAAGTGTGTTCTACGCTGCTGCTAACTGCCGATCTTACATCATTACATAAAACTCAATGTTCACTCTCTCGCGTTGTTAGACGTTCATGCGTCGTATATTCTTATTTTATTTGTGTATTTAGTAGTGGTCTCCATTCACTGTACAGACATAATGCATGCGACATTGTTTCATAGTAAATTTTAGTTACAAATGAATTAGACAAATTGTGAAGTGATGATATGGTAAGTTTCAAGCGAGTATTCATACAAATACTATACGAACATTCTAAACAGCTGTAATTAAACGGACAAATTGAAAAGAAACTGACGAACGAGAACTGATGTTAATCGCTGTCTTGGCGCTTCCAGAATTCAAATCTATTAATTCAAAACAGTCTTAATTTTCACAGTTTTACGAAGAGAATAGCTACGCAGTAATAAGTTGGATGCTCACGTAAGTTACATACAATAAATATAATACAATTGTAGTGTTCAATTTTTTTTTTTTTTTTTTTTTTTTTTTTTTTTTTAATTTATAGTGGTGGAATGAAACTATAGCCAATATTTTAGGCACTTTCTGTAAGGTTTTGGTTCCCTATTCGAGCTGCGGGGTCTGATGATAACTACAGTCAAACTCAGCTGGCTCTTTTCTTTTGCTGTTTTCTTGTCTCGTCCTTGGTATTTTGGGACGACGTAGAGATGCAATGATGTGTTTAAAATGTCAAAATACATTTAGCTTAGTCATAATTCTATCATTTTATATGTTATTAGGAATGTAACAAAAACTGATACAGTTTGTCTGTTATTAAGTAAGCACTTGTAAATACTATTCACCGCTCAGTTGAGAACCAGTTTTAATTTTAGATTATCATAAATATTGTTTGCTAATTTTGTTCCATATATGATGGTAAAATCTTGAAATAATGTCGTTTTTACAACCGTTAATAACGAATCTTTGAACCACAAATTTTGGTAGCAATGTTAAAATATGTCTTATAGCCTTAATATCAATCATGTTTGCTTTCAAATCTTCTCAAATTGTTATGTTAAGAAAGTGTTTCGTCAGCTGAGGAGAAACGCCCAAACTGCCTGAGGAAATACTTGGTTTTTGTTCCCTGCTGGGGTCTCGCACCTCGAAGCGTGAGAATAATACGCAGTCTGCCAAAGAGCCTCGTTTATCTCTTTTGTGTACAACACACGAGACGTCTATCTCTTTCTCCCGACCTCTTCCAGGAACCAGAATCCCACCTGTCACCTGGTAATTTGGTTTGTTGTCGACCGTCCGACAACCACCAACAACTGATTATTTCCACGCTAGGTAAGGGAATAAAAGTGAGGGGGGAGGGGCAGGAGGGATAAAAAAAAGCTGTACACTTTAACACGCGTGTTGTGTGGAATATTAAATTACACGGCATGGTAATTTAATTTTATGTGTGAAACGTTAAGGGAGCAAAGTGCTGAGGGAGAGACGTGTGCGCTGGAGGCTGGATGTAATTGGCTGAAGACGGTAGGGACGTGGACAGTTGCGAGCACGGAAGAAGGGGGGGGGGGTGGATGGCCGATAACAAGGGGTCAACTGGTCCTCCGCGGCAGAGGTCAGCCAGCTGTTGCCGTGAACAACCCCCGGTGTTTATCTCACTGGCACGGCAATTAAGACCATGCTTCTAGCCGTGGTTTCCATGTAATGGATTCTGTCAGAGAGAACGTGCATTATGATACTTCATGAAATACTGGCGTTTAAGTGGGAGGGTGCGAGTCAACTTAAATTAAGACGCGGCACACTGTTGGCGCAAGGCGGGGCTGCCGGGTACTTGTGGCTTATGTCTTCTGGTGTAATTAATTCCGTAGGCAGAATGAAAACCGAAATAATAATATATGGGCAGAAGAGGATTGTAACCATATCACAGGATCTTGACTATGTCAGACCGATACTTCCTCATCCTGTATACAAGTCATCAAAACTCCACATTGTTCTGGACGTCCAACAAAAGACGAAGCAAATTGATTTACCTGCACGGAAAAAAATCAGTTTGAATGTAGGGTGTTTCTTTTTTCCGCCACTGAAAATTCGAACGTAATTTCATTGTTCACATAGCTACGTGACATTAGACACAAAATAACTTCATGTCATAAAATGTTTAGAGGTATCAACAAGCAAATTTTGTGGGTATCGTAAAAAATGTAGCCTACAGGTTGAGTGAGTTTACGTGATGTTAGTATTTTGCACAATTTATTTTCTTCGGTCAGTCGTCTGTTTTGTATACGGTCAGAAAGAAAAATGTGTATATACTGCTACAGAAGTTTTTGTGAGGATTGTTAGTTACTGCAGTCGCTTACCTCGAGATTGGAACTGCATTGCAGTAGTATACTTGTCATGAATATGTTAACTTAGGAAAAGAAAATTTATTATAGACGACCAAGGAACGGTTATTACAGAACAGCGAGCGTTATATAGAGAGGTCTAATGTTTCGATGGCATCCAACATAGTCAAATCGGCTTTTCAAGACTCGTGTAACTCAAATTGTAATAAATGACTACAAACAAACCTACAATAGAGGCGTAAATTGAACTTGGCTGTCTAGTGGCGTCGAATGAAAGTATAACATCACCTCTTGGAAGTCACGTTCTGACTAGTCTCCGACGAGAAGCCTGCGTACCTGTTTTGTAGCTTGCACATAGCGGCGTTTTGATACTTCATACGTGTGTTACAGTCGCCCTAATTACATCCTCTCTTCGGTCTCAGACACGGGTAAACTATCCAGGTAGGTGACCGCCTGAAGGACAAATGATTCTGCAAAAAGACGTGTAAAGAATTTCTCATTCAAGGGTTCCTCCAGGCACGTATGGACATGGGGATAGTCAGTGAAGTATACATGGCAATTCTCCAACTTGCGCGCCTAGCAGTCTGGGCGGGCTTGCTTTCACTCTTGATCTCTCATTCTTTTTTTTTTTATCTTCCGTTTCGCTTATTTCTGTCTGCTTGTCAGCCTGCGGCTAAACGTGCTCGTTATATTTCTCTCTTCCCCGCCCTCTCCACCTTGCGCTGACTCATTGCGTTCGGTTGCATTGTCCTCGTGAACTTTGACCCTAGCACCGGTCACTGGTGCGGTGAGCCCTTTCTGGGAAAACCTTTCACCGACGAAAATATGGAAGATGTGAATTATCAATTTACCGTTCGTATTACCAAAAATAATACACGCAGTAACTTCAATGCACGAGACAAAATTGCGTCACAATGAGTAGGGTTGCCAACTTTTAACCACGGACGATGGTTTTCAGTTAAGAGGGTTTTGTCTGGGATCTCTCATTCCTCTCTCCCTCTACTATATTTCCTTTGCTACCCCTTATTGTATGTCAAGACCGCAGCTTGTTAAAAGCCGTCAATATCTGATCACAAATACTATCACAAAAGGTTTGTTCAAAGGTGGGAATCATACAGTACTAGAATGATTAATTGACTTTCATAAGAGTCTACAATGTGAGTAACCATATAACACACGTCCTCGTGAAGTGGAGAGTCTTTGGAGAACGTGTCCCGGGATGCTGTACGCATCTTCAGTCATTTACGTAGCCGGACGTGTTTAGCGGAGTGATAACGGAGAATCTTGTAAAAGCACGAGGTACCGATCAGCATTTAAGTGTAGTGGGCAGCATGTATGCACCCCTCGACCAACGACATCTGGCAGACACAATTTTCGCTTGCAAAAATACTGGTAACCTGATCTGGGATTTAATCTGGAACTCAATGTTGGGAGTCCGTTTGATCGCCGCGGCCCTTGTGTTGTGATTGTAGTATGGGCATACTGTTCAAACAGTGTTTACCTGTATGAGCCTCGGGCAACTAGTTGGCAATTGTAACCAATTACCATATGCAATTTTCAATGCAAACTTCATCCATGCTCACCAAACACACACGCTTCGAGACTTACACAGGAGAGGAATCTGGTAACTGTAGTATAGGTATAGGTATCGATGTGGTAGTACTTGAAGTCATTACTGTACGTCTTTTCACTCTTTGTTATTACACGCGTAACTGTAGCGACATCTGTTCTTTTCAAACTCGTGCTTTAAACTCCACGATAAATTACGTACTCTGTAATATCCGTTGCCGTTGATGGAAATTACACACAGAACCTACGATATACAGTGAAGATGTGTAATTTTCTACTGCTCCTTTGCTTCATTGGTATCCGCAACTGTTAGTTTTTTAGAGTTGTGCGTGTTGCCCGCGTGCCATTTATTTAATACACTACAGTGTTCGTTTGGAAATTAAAACTTTGAGTGGGTACTAAAAATGGCGTAGGTTATTGAGTTTACACGAACTTTCTGATTTAGTTAATTGATACATGATCACTCATATTCGCCTAATACCTGGTTCAGAATGCAGGTTTTTAACTCTGCTCTTACGTGCTAGCCACAGTACCGCCACGCCAAATTCAAGATCATTTTGAACAAAAACTGTGCGTCCTACGCACTTTCAACAAGAGGACCGATTTTGTTATGCATGTAATGCTGCTCAATAAATCATCTTCAAATATCTCAATATTTAGAGAGTAACAAAGATGTGTGCAATTCGAGTGAAGTAGCCTCCTCATTTATTTTCATTAAGACTGAAGTTACTAACGAGTATTTGTTGTGGGATTAAATATTGTTGCGTGCTGTGTTTCTGAGGGCGGTCTGGATGGGGCCTGTGTCGAAACACCTTGAGGGCTGGCCCATGACTCAAAGCCCGAGTGTCTCATAGTAGGAATCCCGCCGAAACTACGTCATAGATACTTGTCCCAACTGCGTTTTTGCCCTGCGAAGCGGCCTACGTGACTCGAATCTCGTCCGAAACATGATGAAATATCTAATTTTAGGCCCCTGTAATGCGGCTATTCCCCGACTGTTTTGAGGAGTATAAAACCGCAGAATCGGCACATTGGGGGAGAGTTCGCTATTGGTCGTGCTAGAGGAAGGTGCTTTGGTTGTGGACATAGACTGGTGAAGACATATTGGTGACGTCAGAGTCTACTGTGAGGCGGCAGGCGGCTACCTTCGGAGCAGTGTTGGACGAACCAAGAGGACAGCTGCGGCGGGCTGACGGGCGAAGAAGTGGTACGCGACGGGAGTCGAACCGAAGACCTCAAGAGTGAAGACTTCTGTACACTCGGGGTGCTGCGCAGCACACGGCGGTTCATCACCACTGCGGACTATTAATGTTGTATACTGTCACTATTTGAGAGACTGTTGATTGGATATATGACTGAATTTTATTGTGATTTGTAGTGTTTAATTAATTGATGGTAGACATTTTTTGTGCTTTAATTGTCCAAGCTAATTAACGTGTCTGTGACACGGGAGTAATTGTGTGCATAACTAATAGTGTTGTGAGAGTTATAGTTGATTACTGTTTTGTGTATTTCGTAGCTTTGTGAGCTATTAAATCCAGTACTTAATTTAACTCTTTTATTTTTAACTATAAGACCTCTATCCCATAAGAACTCATGAGAATTGCCCACATGAAAAGTTTGTGCTCCTCAAACTTGTAACAATATATTTGTAACATTATACCATGTTGGAAGTTTTGTCAAATTACGTCACTTAATTTTACGAAATTTTGAGAAGAAACAGATTTAAAATTTTATTTTTCAAGGACTTATTGCTTCTTAATATTCAGTTTAGATATTGGGTGTCCTGCATGGTTTTTTCTGCTTAGCATACATTCATACGTACATATTGTGTGTATATGTACGTATAAAATACACACACATATATATATACACTTATGTGTGTGTGTCTGTATACACTCACAGATGGAGGTCCAGTGTTAATTAAATTACTTTATAATGGACAAAAAATAGCGCACGTTAAATTTCTAAATTAATGTGTTTAAATTGAAAAACCTTGCTATTTGGAATACTGATTTCTTAATAGCCATAATGTACGTTGGATATATCGTTTCAAAAAAATATTACCGGCGTATAATTTTTTTTTCCAAAATTTCTTTCTGTCGTGTTTCTTAAGAAAGTTCTCGTAGAATACTCTGTTGCTGCAGCTTGGTAGGGCAAAGTATTCAATAAGACAATAAACCTTTCTTCATAACTTCATATGTATTCCTGTTTGTATTTGAAACGTGTGGCCTTTTATGATGCTTTTGCAGTTAGTCAGAATTTATCAGAACCACCCTGGATGGCTCTGAGACAAAAAAAAAAAAAGAAATAGAAAGAACAGTTTCTTCTCGTTCTGTAGACAGGATCCAATAGTCTGAAGTGTACGGTGGACAGTAGAGTCTATAGCTTCCAGGTCACTGTATCTATTCACTGTACAGTCCTATAGGCCCTACCCTCGAAGTCCATGGACTGGACTACACTTGACGAGATACAGCGGGGACGCGCGTTTTCATTTATTTACTTCCTTACCAGCTGTGATAGGTGAGTCAACAAGACATGGAGCGGAACGTGCGAGCTGCGACGTTTTTTACAAGACTACTTAAACTTCACTCCACGATTATACACAGTACAAAGTTTTATTTCTTTCTCTTACAAAGTAGTTCTTCGGAAACAGGTTTTCAGAGATATGCTCGCGTGGTAGGTAACTTCTGCAACTTGTACGCCCGAAGTTGTAGCTGTTGTATACTGTATAACAGTCCAAGATTGCAACAGAAATAAACACTGTCGCAGGTGAGCTCTCGATCATTGGTTGGCAGAAAGTAGGTCCTACGCTAAATTGCTGTGTTTTAGTTCAGGATAGGTGATTTAATCGTTCAGTTGCGTTTTTTTTTAATCCTCTATAATATATCATCACTCTGTGCACATGAAGTACTATATGTGCATGGAATGGATTAACTACGACTTACATGACGACGCAACTTCCGTCGTGATTTCATTTCCTCCACAGCGAGGCGCGATTCCGTTTCTCCACTTGTCGCGGAGGTGGTGCGACGGTTTGTTGCACAGCCAATGCCGTTCAAGCGCACGAACGGGTGGAGTGACACAAGCCGCAATATTGGAATGGATAGAGTAGTGTGTGACGTCAAAGATGTCAGTGTCAGAGGTTCAGAGTATTAAGTTGTTATCACTTGAACGCGTAATGGCTTGTTTGTTCACATCTCCGCGGAAACGTGCACACGAACTACTTTCTGAGCTGTTAAATAAGTGCACTCGTTCGTGAAATCTGCTACAATAATAAAGCAACGTATGCTCGTGTCGATCGAATAGCAGATGTATATAAACTGACAAAAGTTACAACTGCTAAATTAGTTCTCTTTGCATCACATAATCTGTACCCAAGTTACTGGAAAACTAAGTAATACATACTTTAAGTATCAGATAACTGATACAAAATCTCGCGTGTAACTCATCATATTAAAACTTTCGTAATTTTTGTTGCCTGACTAGATTTTAAAAATCTGTATTTGTAACAGAAGCAGGTATGACATTTCAGACTTCTGCGTTAAATTGGTGCGGAACTATACCTACGCCTTTCACACCCTCTACACCTCGCCATGGTGATGCAAACAGTGTAACACCTTGTTGCAGAAGTTGTAGTTACACCCGTCGCCAGGACGACCCACCCGGCAGCCAAAACGCCGAGGTTGTACCGTTTGCGCGTACAAGTTGCAGAAGATACCGACTACGCGAAGAAACTGAAGATAATTACTGTAACAGTGCAAATAAACATAAGGAAAAAACTTTCAACACATTTTCATAGGTGGCTAATATTATATCTGAGCCTACAAATACAGCGAAGAACTTACGCTTGTTTCAGATATGAAAACAAATATTTATTTTAAATTTTTAAAATAAAATTGTCTTGTTAAAATACCACTTTCCCCCTGTGTTACAAAAAAATCAAATTCTCTACTATATATATTTTTTATAAAAAAAATATGTGCTGTTTTCGCGGGAGTTGAGGCACGTCCTACAAAATAAAATTAATGAACAGTCGGATTAGGTTCTTCGGTGACGGTGCGCGCTGGAGAGGTCGACCGGCGATGATTCGCGCTCAAGGTACACCGCATTACTGAGCGAAGTGGTACAGTTGTACATAATTGAATTAGGGTTTAACTCTTGGATCCGACCAGTTTACCACGGTTGTCCGAATTATTATTATTTTTTTTTTGCGGATATTTAGAGGGCTCCTCATTAATGCCGTGAGCCGTTTGCTGTTATGGTTGCTGTTGGTTCCGTCTGTAATAAATTACTTGACTTATTGACGAGACGCTGGGCCTTAATTACTATTATATCTATTTTCATTTATGTTTATGATTAAAGAGCCTGTGATAAGCAGGTAGCCAACCATTTTAGGCGACTCTGGTCCACTCTGGTCCTTGTATGTTGCATTTATTTTTGTTGTTTATCTGCTGACACTGTGCACGATGTGCTCGAAGCGCACAGACTGGCATTTTCGGACATTGTCGTAGGTCGGCGGGTTTTACCGGGGCCTCCCGTTCTCCCACCATTCCTCCCAGAATTGCTCCATCCACCCCTCATGTCACTCCTTACCAGCTCCCAGTTGTTAAACACTGACAAAAATTTCTTTATTTGCAATAGTCAGAAGAACATTTTTGTGGCGCCGAAGCTAAAAAAACTAGTAGATAGCCTAAACGAGGGCGCTGTAAAATTTTGATGAAGACAGAAAATGTCAACCAGAGAGGAAAGTGCATTATTGAAGCGCTCTAAACATAATTGCATTTTAAAGCGTGCTTTTCAAATATAGGCTAGAAGTGCGAAAATCTTACTCATAATATCAGATGTGGGTGTAAATGTTTAAGGGAAAGAGCTAGATGCTAAATTGTATTTATCGGTTTTCTGCTATAACTTCTGTTTTAAAATATTTTTGGTAAATGTGGCAATGTTAAGGAATAAAATATTTTTGATGAATTTCGGAGATTATAATAGTGTTGTATGTTCATCTTATATTGGACTTGTAATTATTTTGAAAGCTAACCCATTATTCCATTGCAATGATTCTGCATGACAAATTAATGAAAGATGACATTATTTATGTCAAGCAGTTTATCAAAAATATATCCTATGTCGTGTAAAAGAGAAAATTTTGTAAATATAACTTGAATAAATGTTATGGCTCGGAAATAAAAATACAAGAAAATTATCTAAACCCTCCCTTAAGTTAAAATCACCTAGGTGATTGCATGTCCTATGTTTACAGTGCCTATTTCCATCAATGTTCTAACTGATGAATCTACAAGCCTATATAACGTTAGATATTATAATATGTAAAGTTACTTAAAATATCATGTAACATTATGACTCGTGACATATATTTGAATGTTGGTGTTTCATAAAAATTTTAATGTAAGCAAGTAGATAGCCCCATACTTTTAAGAAGTTAAGTTAGCTCACAGAACTGTTTAGAGCTCATTACTTGTGTAAATAGTAAAAAGTATTATATTTTAATACACGTTTACTCCAGTCCAACGTTGGTTTTTTTACTGAAATTTTACTTCGTGTACGGTATCTGTGCGTCTTTCCTCATCGTTGCCCGTATTTAACGACCGCAGTTTATAAGGGTCAAATTAATATTAATTATCTGATAACGTTAAGATGGCCTGTGTTCCTCGTCCCCTTCTTTTTATCGTCGACTCTGGTTGCTTGATTTTTCTTGGTTCGTCTTGAGACGTGTAGGAATCCGAAGACTGGAAAGGAAGCGATAACCAACGGCGCCGTAGTAGGATTTATCTGTTTCAATGTCTCCCCTGAGTGAGTCTCACTCTTAGTCTTAGTGATCCTCTCTTTTCCATCTTCATTCTCGTCTTCTCAACTTCCTAAACAGCCCTTTACTGCAGGAAGTTCTATTATTGTGTACTGCTGTTCGAACACAAACACTGCCGCCAAACTGGGAATCTCTTCTGCGACTTCTTGCACGTGGTTTTGAAAGTGGATTGTCCAATTTAAAAAGTTTGGTGCATCGCCTTATAGGCCTACCGTATTTATACCACAACGTTGCCTTATTCACGTAAGAAAACAAATTTTTCGGCAGTTTAAGAGCGCTCTGCAAAAAAAAAAAACTTCATTTTATAACTGTACCTAACACTGTCCAACCCACACACACATTACATTCATTGTAATTTCCCACAAATGAAATATATTTGGGTTATATAGTAGGCTTCGTACAAGCCACGTCAAAGTAGCGATTTGACTATTTTCCCTATTTACCCAAAGTGAAAACTCTTCTTACGATACGATGTAAATATTTTATAGTGAATGTATGTGTATTATGCTACAGAATGACACCATTATTTTTGAAAAATACAAGTACTCAAAGATATGCTGAAATGTAGGTAAATTCAAGATTTTTTAATGAATATAAATAATTTTTACGTGAAATTACATGTGTCATTCTGTAGCTGATACATTTACTTTCACTGTAAATGGTTTCATTCGTGTAGTTTGAATAGTTTTTACTTTGGGTAAGTTGCGAAAATAGTCAAATCGCTACTTTGACATGCGCTTGTACAAAAACTTTGGAACCGGTAAATACTTTATTTGTGGAAATTACTAATATGACATACTGAAATTTGTAAATCACCCACGCGTGTTTGTACAGAGAATAGAAATCACTTGTGGCTCAGAGAAACCCTGCTGTTGCAATGGAAACCGTTGTGTAAAGGACTGCCAACATAGTGGTAAAAAACTCGATTTCGTACACAAGCTAGACTGTAACTCAGGACCATGGTGTAGGAAGAGGTGGGCTGCACAGACTTTGCTGTAGGTCTACTAGTCTGCTATGTTCTACTGATGCCACTTACTTTCGAACTAACTTCAAGAGTCTGCTGTTTTTTTTATCACTACACAAGGAAAGATAGAAAATGCACAATTTATTGAGCGTTGTAAACAAACGTAAATTTTCGTTCACGTTTTGGACATGTATGCGGACATATGACGATAAGCATAGTTTTTATTTGTTAAAACATTTTACAGTTATTTTTGCCACTAAATATTGATGTTAATGTCGGGGTGGTACATATAATAATACGTAAGAAGCTTTACAATAGAGGAAATGAACGGCATACGTCTGACTGAACTTTCCAGGTGTCAGCGACGAAACATAAGTAGATGACTGGGACGTTTCCAATGTAAGTATTTGAATAGCATGTGAACTTTAAATTGATGACGAACGACTGAGAGTCTGCATATAGGAATTGTTCGAACCAATAATTTGTGACGTATTTTTTTGTTTAGCATCTAGAGAACTACCTGCCCGTTCCAGTAACTAGTACTGTCTTTATACGTACGTTCGTAGCCTTTGCCTAAGCAATTATTTCGGCTCTATAATTAATTGTTTGATACACATAGCCACGCATCATCTTCAGGATGTGAGCTCAGTTATGGTGGTTTACTGAACTACTTTAAATATTTTTAGCGAATATCGGATCTACAAGTATTTAACATCAGAAAATAATAGGGGTATGCTTGCCTGATATAAACTTGTGGTTGTGCATTAGGCGCTAGGGGCAGAGTTTTGCCCTTAATTTCTTCTTCAAATGGGCTATTAAGTTCTCAGAAAACTGTACCTCTGCTAAAATTTATGCCTGAACAAATTATTGAAATAGTCGTTTATTCCGGCCACAAAATTGTGTGCATAGCATCAGTCGCATATTTGTACAAAGTTTTTGAGTTTGTTTACTTTGCTTGAATATCATTACATAATCTTTTCATGTCTGAATGGTACTTTTCGTACTTTATCAATGTTTGTAATGAGAATTTCTGGGCGAATAGTGCGGAAGTTGGTACTAGGGCATTTGTACTTTTTAAAGACTTCCACGTTTTGATTGGTCTCTTGGTCTTCCTCTTTCCTTCGTGGGGCCTCGACTGGCAAAGTGACTAGAGCACTAGCCTCCCATCAAGGCGATCGGGATTTTCGCATGTGGGAATCGTGCCGGACGATGCCGCTGGTCGGTGGGTTTTCTCGGGGATCTCCCGTTTCTCCCACCCCTTTATTCTGGCGCTACAACATACTCGTATCATGTCAACCCTCACCAGCACTAGAGTCCTAGATGTTTTAAGTGCTGACCAAAACCTATTCACTTCACTTCTTTCCTTCGTGAACATAGCTATGAATTTACAGTTAATATCGTGCTTGTTTTACATGCAGTGTGAGTTGTCTTTTCTCTTTATCCGGGGTACTTGTGTTTCGCGTGTCTTGTCACCCGAGAAAGATTGTGTGATGTTACGCCATCTCCTCTTTATTCCATGAAACATACATGCTGTTATGTTCTCGTCGTCTGCTACATGGACGGCGTGTACGTGAAATATGTCCCAGCCATTTTCTTCCGCCAGCTTTCTCTTTAACGTCAGAGAATAAATTTGCCTAGGATGACGTACAAAATTGTACGACCCTTCTCTTCGTGAATTTGCAGACCTTTGAAACAAATTTCCTTGTTACGTGTGCAATGAATCAACGCTGTCTGAAAAAAAAAATACTGGTAGATGGGAGGTTTAATAGCGATACATATGTCTTACAGAATATTTGCTTGCCAGAAATTCGTATAGTAATATGTTTTTAAAAAACTTCTTCTGTAGACTTGGTTTGTGGAAATAATTTTTGAAGAGTTACCTACTTGTATATTGCCGCTGTTTTTCGTGCAAGTATGTAAGGGGAAGTAATATACTTAACACTGCTACGCGATAAACGTTACGTCGTAGAAATTTCTGCAGTTATTTATGGCGTTTTTCACGCAGAGCCGGACATTTTTAAAAGTATAAATCATTCGTGCAACAAGCATGGATACGTGCCCAAAAGATGGGCCAGCATGTAAACAATATGCAAGCAACAAGTACTGTTGAATGATGCTTATATATCTGCATCTCAGCACATCATTGTAGCAATGTCTAGCCCATGCCCAAGAAATTGGAGTGTGTATGTTGAGACGTCTGTGATGGCTAAAGTAATTACTGTCCATTTTGCACACCATGCATGTCTGCCAACGAAATTATGTACCGAGTGTACTGGAACAAGCGATGATGAACACCAGAGTTGGTAGATAAGTATAAATGGATCATATCTTTCCAAGGAACAAAATGTCTAACGTTCATTACTGACCCACCAATGGTAGTGGCAGTGTACAGGAGCAGGTATGTCGTAGTGGACGGGCAGTAAGCATATTGTTCTGTTTATAACGGGTAAAGTTATGGTGTAGGAAGTTTGAAGAACTACCAGTGCAGCAGTCAGGTTATACCCAGCGATAACCCCAAATAACGACAGCCTGACAAAAACTTTGGTGCATACCCGCTAGTGCACATTCATCTGCCATTGATAGGTTAACTGCGGACGTTAGAATATTCATTCGTTTGATTAAATGTGTTTTATTTGTTTGTTCACACCACTCTGGTGTTTATTATTGTTTGTTGTTTTAAGTCAGTAGCACTGTGCGACATGTGGAAGTTCGCATAGACATTTAAAGTTGATCAATCGATACATTATTTTAGAAAGCTGTTCGACACGTGGTCGACATGATGAGGGCTGAGGACGACATCGTTGCAACTATCGCTGGCATCGTAGAAATTTGACAGATATCGATAGTCGAAGATCGGCGTGGACTTCCACAGCCCTACACGGCGGACACACAAATACGAGCGGCACGGCCACGTCAGACCGAGTATATCCGAGGACAATGGCGGCCGTGCGTGTTCGTCTCATTAGCTGCGGCAGGAATAATCGACGCCGTTGTAGGCTTGTTACCTCGTGTTACCACGTGGCTGGACGCCGCGGGTGATGCATGGAGCTGTGTAGTTGAGTGGGCGTGGTTAGAGGGTGCGCCGCGGGGAGGGGTAGGTCCTGCCACGTCTTCTCTTTCTCTACAGTCACGCACCCCATTTGTTACCCTTGCAGCATCACCACACTCTCAATTATCGCACATTCTCCTCCGCCCACGACTAATTGAAATCCCTCGAGACGACGTTACTTAGTACCGGTATGCACATAAACAGCAACAAAAAATTCCTAACAGATGTCTCTCACCGAGTAAGTTCGGGTTCATTTCCCGGCGGAGTCGGTCCCCGGATTTTCGCATGTGGGAATCGTGCCGGATGATGCTGCTGGTCAGCGGGTTTTCTCGGGGATCTCCCGTTTCCCCCGCCCTTTCATTCCGGCGCTGCTCCGTACTCACATCATGTCACTCTTCACCAGCGCTAAAGACCTTGATGTTAAGCGCTTGCCAAAGTCACTTCACTTAGTATCACATGTTTCTTACCATACTATTACATTTAGTGACCACGACATTTTAGTAGTTACAGCAATTTAGTAGTTACAGCAATATGTTTTTTTTTTGCGAGCACAAAATATAAACATTTGGTAGAATGAACGCAAATAAAATATATATTTAAAGCTGCCATAATTTTTTTTTTAATGCGACTTAACACGATTCCCGCCGGAGTACGTTACGCAGTATTATAGAAAATAATTTTTAACTAGATAAATGGATGTTCCATTGTTATGTTGAATTATTTTACCTGAGAAGCATAAGGGTGTAAGTCCAATTTTGTCCCTTTTTAGATAAGTACACCACTGTGCTTAGAATTTTGTGCTCTTTCAGATGCACATAGTGGTAAGTCCAAGTAAATTTCCAGAAAAGCAAAACCCAGATTTATATTGCTGTAAGTCACGTGTTGTTCTAGCAGCAGAAGGGAGTATGTGGACTTACATCTTTATGCAATTGTCATGAATCGGCATCAGAAGGCTGTATTAGGACTTACTGCCATCTGCACTTGCTTGTCAATATAGTATTTGGACATACAACCTTCTACACCTTACTTATTCTATGCAATCTTTAATGTTGTTGTTTTGTAGACTTACATGCTTGCCTATCTCTCATTGTAAGTTTTGTAGTAGGTTTTGTAATAACAAGCTAATAGTTTGTGTATGGTGACATGAATGTATTTTGTTATTTGAGATGAATAGATGCCAGCGTTTAATAGAATTGAGTAAGCAGCTGCGTGGAAGTAAAGGTGAGTTTCACTGAAATAAAACTCCTAACCTGAAACATTGTAGACATAACCTCAACAGGCAGTAACATTATAGGTTATTCTTTGCTGTTTTAATATTGTCAACTTAATTAAATTGATTGTACATTATTAAATCCTTGGTCAGTACTGATTGTGTAAAATAGACGAGGCTATAAACATAAATAAATAATAGTGTATTTCAGGTACACAGGAATAAGACATAAGTTTTACTGCTTTTTCTAATTACCGCAGTAGTGAGTATGAGTCAATATTGAGAAATGGGATATTTGTTTTTGTTACAGAAAATGATGGGACACAAGAAATTCCCTTAACATTTCACTCGAACTTTGCAAGTGAAAGTAGTCCAGTTCCAAAGCGAGTCCAACTCTATGATATTGAAACGGTCTTGGAACCCTCGACT
Organism: Medauroidea extradentata; assembly: GCA_003012365.1. NCBI lineage: Eukaryota > Metazoa > Arthropoda > Insecta > Phasmatodea > Phasmatidae > Medauroidea > Medauroidea extradentata. Next base: position 18,077 of record PNEQ01109774.1, read on the forward strand.
GATGTGGGTACAGAAGAGAATGGACCGAATCCAAACGAGATGTTGGCAGCAGCTGATACACCTGTTCTCCTAGAGGTCCCATTGCTACATGATTCCTCGGACACTAATACAACAGTTGAACTTATTGGTTTTGAATCTCCTCTGACAACAGACCAAGTAGCAGCCATTATTTCGGAGTTACAGGGCAACTTATCAGCCCCTTCATGTGCAAATGAACTTCCTCGAACAGCAAGACATACAGACGAACGTTTTGTTGATAGTGACACAGTTAATGCTGATAAAAATAACGCAGCTAACTTAACAACTGTAAGTAACTGTTCTAATGAAGAGGAATGTCTTCTTGCAAATTCTTCTACATTACTTCCAACAGAAGACAGCCTTGCAAATGTTGAACATTTTTTCACAGAAGAAACTGTAATTACATCTGGTAGCAAAAGTGCTTATAATGATTCTGCTGCAAATAATAACATTGTTGGTATTTCTACAAATAACCACATAGTTGTTGATGCTAGCGATGATGATGTTGCAAACGATGACGTGGATGCTACAAATGATAATGTTGATATTGTTGCAAATGATATTATAGCTGTTGATGATACAAATGTAAACATTGGTATTGTTGCAGATAAGGTTGATATTGCTGTAGATGAAAACATTAATCAACATGGTCATCTTTTAGGCGGTGAAGAAATGCCAGACCAGACAAAGCGTAAAGGAAAGAAGCGCACTAGGAACGTTAATCAGTGGAAAAGAAATGTTGCAAAATCAAAAAGGTTGAAGGGTGAGGAGTATACATCAGCTTCATATAAGTGCAATACAATCATAAAAGAACGTATTCTTCAACCAGCATGTGACAACTGTAGAAAAAAGTGTTCTACTAAAGTGACACAACTACAAAGGGAAAATCTCCACAACAGCTACTAGAAAAGTTTAACTACATGGGATCAACGTAATCAGTATATAGCAGACTGTGTAAAAGTTTCAGATATTGCACGAGAGAGAAATAGAAATGGAAAGCGAAAATCAGCAAGAAAATCTACAAGGACATATTTTTTAAATATTGGTGGGCAACTCATTGATGTATGTCAACGTATGTTTCTGAGCACATTCTCAATTTCTGAGAAGTATGTATCTAATGTTTTAAAGAAATGTCTACTTGAAACTGGAATTGTTTCACCTGATAACCGAGGTCGCCATGCACCAAGTAATCTTAGTAACCCAGACATTATAACTGGCATCAAGAAGCACATAGAGAGTTTTCCATGTTATGAGTCACATTACTCGCGAGCTAAATCTGGCAGAAAATATCTTGGGCCAGAACTAAACCGGTCACTTATGTACAACATGTATGCCACACTCAGCAGTACAAGCAATGAAGCAAAAGGATCAGAGTGGCTGTACAGAAAAGTTTTCAATGAGCTGTACAACATCTCTTTCCATCCTCCAACAAATGATACATGTGACACCTGTGACAAGCTACGAATCTTACTTGAAGATGCGACCACAGAGGTTGAGAAAGAATCTATAAAACAAGAAAAAGAAGATCATTTAAAGGAGGCTGAAATACGGTATCTACTTAAATCTGAAGATAAAAAGATAGCTAGACAAGAAAGGGGATGTAGTGTATTGATGATGGACATGCAAAAATGTTTGCCAACTCCGAGTCTAAAAAACTGGCAGTCGTTTTACCTTCGTAAGCTATGGGTCCTAAACGAAACCATCTATGATTCGGGTACAGGCGAAGCATATTGCATGATGTGGGATGAGACCATCGCAGCAAGGGGAGGAAACGAAGTGGCTTCTTGTATATATAAGTGGTGTATGATTCACATGTCCCCAGAAACCAACTGCATTACTCTATGGACAGACAACTGTACAGGACAGAATAGGAACATTATGCTTGTGTACTGCTACATGGTGCTAGTTTCAAAACTCCCCAACCTGAGAACGATTTATCACAAATACATGCTGAAGGGTCACACACATCTAGAGGTAGACATGGTACAGTCTGTCATTGAGAACAAAAAGAAGCAGTTGAAAGATTTTGAAATAAGCATTCCTCATGACTGGTAGCAGTTCATTAAAACAGTCAAAATTAATAAAACACACTGCAATGTCGAACACTTGTCCGTAGACGACTTTCTGAATTTCAGCACCATATCAACAGGTATTGGAAGTCCGTTAGTGACAAGGCGTACAGATGTGAATGGCGACCAGTTCCTTATCTCGCAAGCAGTATGGCTGCGTGTTCAAAAAGATGCACCTGGAAAACTGTTCTTCAAAACAAGTTTTAATGAAGATTCCTTCAAAGTAGTAGATCTTCGCAGAAATTCTAGAAAGAATCTGCAGCTTCCAGAAACAATACCACCAATCAGAAAATGTGTGCGACCTCTTAAGACAGCAAAATTCAAGGATCTCATGACTCTGATACAGTGGATCCCAGGACACCTTAGAGATTATTATAGGAGTCTTCCGCATTCAGCAGTAGCTTCTGAATTTCCTGAAACTGACGAAGTGTTAGAAGATGCAAGTTAAAGTGTTTGGAAATTTCGCTAAAAATGCAGTTTTTCTGTGTGGAACATTGAAAACTAAATTTTTCTAAAAGTGCTTTCTAGTGTATCCCAGGACACCTCGAGAGATTATTGGCATCTTCCGCATTCATCAGTAGCCCTGAAACCGATAAAGTGTTTGTAACAGTTGCTCAAAAGTGCTGTGTTTCTGTTAGTGACATTGTAAGAGGAATTTTTCTACTACACTTGTAGTTTATTTTCATACTGGACAAAATTGTCATAATATTAAGTGCTTTTAACTGTAGGTTTTTTTTACTATTATATGTTATCTAATTAAAAATGTGGCATTGTATTTATGTAAAAAATTTGATTTTAACTTAAAAATGGCATGTTCTACAGCATTTGCCAAAGACATGATGGTTGTTAGAAAGATGCAAGTCACACTTAACAGTAGTGCATAAAGATGTAAGTCCACACAATTTTGAATTTATTTTATTAAAAACTGTTCTCCAGTACTATTAAAAGCATATGATTTTTAAAAATGTTCCTAACTATATTGAGAATTTAAAACATGCCTATGGATGTTTACTGATCGCTAACTATTATAATATGTAACGTGTCTTATGACTTTGAATCTAAAAAGCTCTTTCCTGAACATTTCATGTTTTGGACTTACACCCTTCTGCTTCTCAGGTCCAGATTAAAGCGGCCATAATTTTTTTTTTTCAATGCGACTTAACACGATTCCCGCCGGAGTACGTTACGCAGTATTATAGAAAATAATTTTTAACTAGATAAATGCATGTTCCATTGTTATGTTGAATTATTTTACCTGATTACGAACGTGTTTGCAGTATCTATGGTCACAGTTTACTGGTAAGTAAAAACTTTTTTTTCAACCGTGTTTAGGTTATGTAAGTTACCGTCGAACACGCCAGGGGTATAAAATGTCTTCCGTATAGTACAATAAAGTTGAGCGGCCAAGAGCCGAAACTTATAACGTATCAGCAAATTAAAATAAGTTAAATAAATGGCAAGTGTAGTGTGTGGCAGAATCGTGTTCAGTAATGTGGCTGGATATTGTTTTCTTTGCCGAGTCCTAAAAGTGCGGGAGCGCTAAGAGCGGCGAGGCACTCCTCCAGGCGCGTTAATGACTTACCGTGCATCCTTCCCGCCGACAACGCGCCTGTGCGAGGCACTCAGACATGGCTCTCAATTTTTATTACGTAAGATGAACGCCTAGGTATTCCGCACACGCTCATACCTTTTTGAACAATCTGCCCTGGGAAGTTAAAAGCTACAAATAATACCTGCGAAAGACCCGTTCCCGCCTATTTCCTTCACTATAACAATTGCTTTTTAGGTTGTTTGCTGAATCTAACAACGTGCAGCGATTTTCAAATGATATATTTTGCCAGACATCACTAATGAAGTGCGGAATAGGTCTTGACACCTGTAATAGTGTTGCCTATGTAGCTGTCAGTATTCTTGCTTCCGGTGGGTATTAAAATAATCAGGCGCGGACTTCTCTTAAATGTTACTACTATTTGAGTCACATTTTTACTACGTGGGTTTATGCATATCTTCTCTTCAATGTGCGAAATTAAAACCGTTCAAAACAGAAGTAAAACATACACCATTTGTTTTTAAATCACAGTTTCATATTTAAATTGATTTATCAAAGTATACGTTTTCAGTTTTGCATTATTTAACAGCTCTTTCTTAAATGTGACTCATTTAAAACAGTCGTCGATATAGGACGCTTGTGATTGATGACCTTCGCGTGATTAAATCATTGGGCAAACAAACCGAGCTATGTGACATAACGGTAACTCGTTGAACTCACATTTCATAGGGCCTTGCTTCGATCCCTGCCTCCGGCCATCGTGATTTCGGTTTTCCATGGGTTTTCAAACTCGCTCCAGGCGAATGCTAGGATGGTTATCCAACAAAGGCCATGGCCGACTCCTCTTATTGTACAAAGTTTTGTGTCGAGATGGAAATTCCCATTTATAGTTCATGACAGAAACGAGCGGCCCTGGAAATTATGCGGCGACCCGATTCTTTAACGTTATAACACGATATTGATGTTCGCGCACATGACTACTTCACTGTCTAGGTATTAATAAACGACTGTTAGCTAAACCAGTTTCCCCAGGAATTCTCCAACGCCAGTCCAGCCCCCTCTCTGCCATGTCCAGGGCCTCTCGTTTCTGTCACGGACAGTACCTCACCTTACCAGACTAGCCTTTTGTAAAATTTTGGCAACTAGTTACCAAGGTTCTACTTGAAAGATTGAGCGCTTGTGAAGTGGCCGAGGGGATAGGGTGCGCCCAGGAGCGGGTATCCAGACACGGTAACGAGCTGCTATGAATCATACCGGCGTAAGGTCGCGCGGGGCCGATGCCGAGATAGCGAAGGAACCCCACCCCAACCTTCAGGGAGTAATTGGCTGTCTCCACAAGAGAGGGGTGAGTGTGCCGTCGGCGGCTCCTACGGCGTCGTCTCGGCTTCCTGCGGCGGAGAGGGTCGTCGGCCTCTGCTGTGCGTGCACTTAGTTCCTCGACGCACGGCACGCACCCCGCCCCCAACGCGCGTGCAGTAAAAACTTTCTAACGACGTTCCTCACACTGAGGGGTCCCTTGATATCCGCCCTCTCAGGCCGTGGTTGCCTTCGTATAATTCCCGCTCTGTGCCTCCCTCTTCCCCTTACAACCCATCACGTCCCAACTACTACCCTGGCAGCGCTTGCAACCACGCATGGTCGCATCTTCAATTTCGTCTTCTTATTTTAGGATTATAAGTATGTATCAATTTATATATATATATATATATATATATATATATATATATATATATATACATATATATAGAATATTGGTATATAAATGAATCTTGAATAATCGTTGAACGCAGCCAAAGGCCTTTAAGGGGAAAGTTCACCAAACATTGCAACAGTTTTAATAATTGTTATATTTGTATGAGATATGGTTTGTTTTGTAGACATGCCTTGTGACTATTTTTACGACAGTGGATATTGTTTAGCTTTCATAGTTTTTGTATCCCTAACAGCACAGGTGGTGCTGGAAACGTTGCTACAACGTTACAATGTGCTAAGTTCGTCACAGACTATATAAACATGTTGCCTACATGTGCCAGAAATGTTACAACTGCAACGTTACCGAGGCAACCTAGCAGCACATTGCCTGCACGCGCCAGAAATGTTTCAGTAGCAACGTTGCCGAGGAAACCTAGCAGCACGTTGCCTGCACGTGCCAGAAATGTTTCAGTAGCAACGTTGCTGAGGCGACCTAGCAGCACGTAGCCTGCACGTGCCAGAAATGTTACAACTGCAACGTTACCGAGGCAACCTAGCAGCACATTGCCTGCACGTGCCAGAAATGTTTCAGTAGCAACGTTGCCGAGGAAACCTAGCAGCACGTTGCCTGCACGTGCCAGAAACGTTTCAGTAGCAACGTTGCTGAGGCGACCTAGCAGCACGTAGCTTGCACGTGCCAGAAATGTTACAACTGCAACGTTACCGAGGCAACCTAGCAGCACATTGCCTGCACGTGCCAGAAATGTTTCAGTAGCAACGTTGCCGAGGAAACCTAGCAGCACGTTGCCTGCACGTGCCAGAAATGTTTCAGTAGCAA
>PNEQ01109775.1:0-112817 GCA_003012365.1 Medauroidea extradentata
GAGTGTCCAGAAGCAAACGCTGTTTTATCTCCTGTTTAGGTATACATGGTGTACGGGAAACAAACGCTGTTTTATCTCATGTTTATGTATACAGAGTGTCCAGAAACAAACGCTGTTTTATCTCCTGTTTATGTATACATGGTGTCCAGAAACAAACGCTGTTTTATCTCATGTTTAGGTATACAGAGTGTCCAGAAACAAACGCTGTTTTATCTCCTGTTTAGGTATACATGGTGTCCAGAAACAAATGCTGTTTTATCTCATGTTTAGGTATACAGAGTGTCCAGAAACAAACACTGCTTTATCTCATGTTTAGGTTTACAGAGTGTCCAGAAACAAACGCTGTTTTATCTCATGTTTAGGTATACATAGTGTCCAGAAACAAACGCTGTTTTATCTCCTGTTTATGTATACAGAGTGTCCAGAAACAAACGCTGTTTTATCTCCTGTTTATGTATACATGGTGTCCAGAAACAAACGCTGTTTTATCTCATGTTTAGGTATACAGAGTGTCCAGAAACAATCGCTGTTTTATCTCCTGTTTAGGTATACATGGTGTCCAGAAACAAATGCTGTTTTATCTCCTGTTTATGTATACATGGTGTCCAGAAACAAACGCTGTTTTATCTCCTGTTTAGGTATACAGAGTGTTCAGAAACAAACGCTCTTTTATCTCCTGTTTAGGTATACATGGTGTCCAGAAACAAACGCTGTTTTATCTCATGTTTAGGTATACTGAGTGTCCAGAAACAAACGCTGTTTTATCTCCTGATTAGGTATACATGGTGTCCAGAAACAAACGCTGTTTTATCTCCTCTTTAGGTATACAGAGTGTCCAGGAACAAACGCTCTTTTATCTCCTGTTTAGGTATACAGAGTGTTCAGAAACAAACGCTCTTTTATCTCCTGTTTAGGTATACATGGTGTCCAGAAGCAAACACTGTTTTATCTCCTGTTTATGTATACATGGTGTCCAGAAACAAACGCTGTTTTATCTCCTGTTTAGGTATACAGAGTGTTCAGAAACAAACGCTCGTTTATCTCCTGTTTAGGTATACATGGTGTCCAGAAACAAACGCTGTTTTATCTCATGTTTATGTATACAGAGTGTCCAGAAACAAACGCTGTTTTATCTCCTGTTTAGGTATACATGGTGTCCAGAAACAAACGCTGTTTTATCTCATGTTTAGGTATACAGAGTGTCCAGAAACAAACGCTGTTTTATCTCCTGTTTAGGTATACATGGTGTCCAGAAACAAACGCTGTTTTATCTCATGTTTAGGTATACAGAGTGTCCAGAAACAAACGCTGTTTTATCTCCTGATTAGGTATACATGGTGTCCAGAAACAAACGCTGTTTTATCTCATGTTTAGGTATACAGAGTGTCCAGAAACAAACGCTGTTTTATCTCCTGATTAGGTATACATGGTGTCCAGAAACAAACGCTGCTTTATCTCCTGTTTATAGGTATACAGAGTGTCCAGAAACAAACACTCTTTTATCTCATGTTTAGGTATACATGGTGTCCAGAAACAAACGCTGCTTTATCTCCTGTTTATAGGTATACAGAGTGTCCAGAAACAAACACTCTTTTATCTCATGTTTAGGTATACATGGTGTCCAGAAACAAACGCTGTTTTTTCTCATGTTTAGGTATACAGGATGTCCAGAAAGAAACGCTCTTTTATCTCATGTTTAGGTATACATGGTGTCCAGAAACAAACGCTGTTTTATCTCCTGTTTAAGCTATACAGGATGTCCAGAAACAAACGCTCTTTTATCTCATGTCTAGGTATACATGGTGTCCAGAAACAAACGCTGTTTTATCTCCTGTTTAGCTATACAGGATGTCCAGAAACAAACGCTCTTTTATCTCATGTCTAGGTATACATGGTGTCCAGAAACAAACGCTGTTTTATCTCCTGTTTAGCTATATAGGATGTCCAGAAACAAACTAATAATAAGCACACCACGATAATCGTTGGCTTAATTGGTGACGGAAATGTTTGTGGCAAAATTTTGTACGAGTAAATTTAATTTGCAGAATGTGGCAACATAGCACTTTAGTTAGTCACCTCTCGCGTGGTGTGCTTATTATGAGTTTGTTTCTGAACAACCTGTGTATAGGTGTTTGTGTTAAAGTGAGTATTTTGGGACGTGCTCATCTAGAATTATTATTAAAAATAGATTTAATTATGGTCTCGATCGTTAAACATTTAAGTATGGCTAGAGATGATGGTTTATCGCGTGAAAACTGACTGTTTGCTGGGTTTCAATGCACGTTAAGCCTAGCAGCAGATTACTGACCTTCACTTGTACGCGAAGCTGTTTCCAAATTTGACAGAACCTGTAAGAATCCCGCTACTGTAATATATTATACCTGTTATTGGTCTGCATACAGCTACTTTGTGCCAGACGTACATCACCCAATCATATGTGTTGCAATTGACTACAGTGTTTTCAAGAGTATGTTGGCACAAAACTATTTCGTGATATACCATCATCTTTAAGTATGGCATATTCTACAATCGTTGCTTATGACTTAGGATGCTACATTTATATTAAAAAGTGATAGTAAAATACAAATTGGTTGAAGAGAAATGAGTTATTACCTTCTTGTACACAATGAAAGTGTCGCTAAATCTTAGTTGCATCTCAGGAATGCGAATTTTAAATTCATCGGAACATTGCTAGCTTGCAAGTATCGAAGTCACCGAAACATGTGAAGTAATATGTTTCTCTTTGTGTGTGTGTTTATAAAATAGTTTCGATTTCGTAAGCTTGTTCTCCAGGCAAGCGTACAGGAGGCTAGAGAATCAAAAAGTAAAATGATAATTATTTGTTTACGACTATTTTCTTAGCAAAAATAGTCTTTTGGATATGCAGTTACGCAAAATGCTAGAAAATATTGATCGCTTGCAAAATTCGACGTGAGGAATTAGTAATCTCCAGACAATAGCAAGAGAGGGAACACGTGACAATGAAGAACGTGAGCTTACCAGCGTTGTGGCGTTCAACGTCATGCGAACTGTTTGGTGACGACACAAGCAAGTTTGGCGATGCGCGTACTTGGGTCAGTCTTGTCCGGAGCGGCCGTGCGGCGACATCTCCGCCTCTCTATACTCCTCGTTCGCGAGCACATTCATATTTTTTAACGGCGTGTGAGCAATGGACTGCCTCTCCATTATCACGTCAATATGTTCGTTACAATCGTTAACACGCACCATAAAAAAAAGTGGGAGTTGCAGCGAGAGACCTGCCCGTTATACAAGCCCCTTGTTTAAATCACATGGTGGAGGGGGAGGGGGTTGAGGAAGGGCGCAGTGGGGTAGGTGAAGTCATTGTCCACGACCGCGGAATTCCTACATGACTCTATTATAAAGAGGCTTACAGCATTGTTATTTATTTTATTGTGCGCCCTCTTTCTACCCTCTTTCCCTTCCCAACGCCGGCCATGAAAACCTTCCTCGGTCCCTCCGGCCAATTTAAATTAGCCGTACTTTTTAACCCCCTCTCAGGCTTTTTTTTTTTAAGGGTTCGTCCCCGGAGTGTTTTAATGAAGTCCTAATCTGAAGGAATGTGTTGCAAAGTGTCGTTTTGCCTTTATGTTATCATTCTTTTTTTATTCCCCCATATTTCTTCTCCGTACCCGGCGCAGCGGAATCAAAACGCTGCTGTATGTAACTTGTCTACATTTTATCTTTACTTTTCACCAATGTAAACTGACATGGAAGTGTATTGTTGTGAATTGGTAATTTGTAACTTAAATACTTCTAATTTTCGTTTTTCTCTTCTTTTTTTCAGGTTTGTGAAACATTTTCACCGAGAGGTTTTTGCTGCTAGTAAACTGTGCGTATTTTATTTTTTATTCCTTCAGTCATTCTTGCTGCAGCAAAGCTGTGTAGCTTAGTCAGTAGTATTAGAAAAAACCTTTTTTTATTAAATACGTAATTTTCGTTTGTTACATTTTTATGTGTGCAGTTTATTTAAGCAAGGGCCATTTATTGGTTTTATAATGTCTGGTAAGTTACAATTCTGGTTATTAAATCCATTCAAAATTTTAAAATTTGGAAAGATAGTAAAGTTTTTAAGAATGTTCCTTTTTTAAGTGTTAACCTAATATGCTGCTTAACTCTTGTTTCATTAATCACGCGAATGTTAACGGTAACTGTGAGAACATATTTTTGTAGACTATTGTGAGACACTTAGTTCCGATACATATAGGCAGTATTATCTTGCCGTTACACATATTTAGATTGTTCTACAACATTTCATAAATATATTGCATGTTTTACAAATAACTTCCTTCTTCAGCAGAACGGGTAGTTCCTTCGACAATTATGATTGACGTAGGGACATTCCGTACAGTGGCGAAAACCTGAATTTGACTGCTATATACATATTTTAACGAAACTATTTTGTTACAGAAATACTTTTATTTGACATTGAAATAGTTCACTTGGAAATTTAGAAAGTGCTTACTTCAAATTGTAATTTAGGCTGAGACATATTCTGTCGATTTACGTCGCGTAAATATGTAGCATCGTATGTGTTGTATCGGATGTTCGAAAAGTCTTTCACTGATTACAAAAAATAATAATATCCACTAGAAGCAAGTTAAAATGTGAATCTGGTGCAAAAGTGTTTAGAAACTCTCCAAGTTTTTTTTTTCAACTGAAAAACACATTAGTAAACGTTAATATGAGCTCCCTTAGTTGCACGTAGCACATCTAGTCGATAATCAATTTCCGTCCACACATTAGTTAATATCACCAGAAGGACCGATGCAATGACTCTGGTTATCCGTTGTCGTAAGGTTGCAAGATCTGGTACAGGTGTTCATAGACCTCATCCTTGACACAACGTCATAAATGGTCTTGATACGACCTTTCCTGGACGATGGATCGGTCATGATGGTCCAACGGTTTTGCCTAGTCATTGCATCGATCTCTCCAGTGATATTGGATCATGTGTGGACGGAATTCGAAAATCTACTAGATGTGCTACGTGCATTCAAGGGTGCTCATGTGGAGTTTTACTGATGTGTTTTCCAGTTGAAAAAAAAATTGGAAAGTTTTTAAACACTTCTGCACCAGTTCCACATTTTTAACCTGCTTCTAGCGGATATTATTAATTTGTGTAGTCAAGGAAAGACTTTTCGGACATCCTGTACTTCTGTACAGCACGTGAACGTGAAGGAGACAAAGCCGGACCTGCTCGTAGTTGGCTCCGAACCATCAGGATAACTACTCGGTGATCGGTAAATGTTTTAGTCGATCTGGAATGTTTGGGGATTGCCAGCTCAGCTTCCTCGATGCACGAGTGTAGTCGTCTTCGCGAAAGCGTCCATTTATGAACCAAAACGAACGTCGCGATACCTAGTTTGTAATGTGTGTATGATTTTTATTTTTGTATTCTTTATTCCTCTTTTTGTTATGATTGTTAATTGCTATTCCTACAAATGTTAGTAGGGTATGTAGTTGAATCACCATTGTCTTAAGGGTACTGTCTATCCCAGAGCCATAAAGAGCGCAAGTTTTGGAATTGACATGTTTAATTTAGCGGAATTCACTTGTCGAATTCACATCTATATCACCAATTAATTTTTTTTATCTCGGTGGGTACACATTGCTATACATGTACTATTTTAGGCTCTTTTTTTTTTTTTTTTTTTTTTTTTTTTTTCAAAACTTGAAAACTGTAAGTTGATAAGTAGGTTTGTGATGCCCAGAAGTACTCGAAAACACCTGTACGTATCCTTCCGCCCGCATTTAAATTCTTGTAACATATTGTCCTTTTCTCGATGCAGAAAACTATTTTTCCCGAAAAACACTACTTGGAAAAGCGACTAAGTCTCGTCGAATATGAATCAGCATGTCCTACCGTTGCTCTCGTCAGAGCTCCAAGGTATCAGCAACCTTAACTAGCGTAATTATAGCATAAGTAGGGACCCTGGGTTTCAACGAAAAAAAAAATATATATATATACTTACAAAATCGTGTTTCGGTGTGTCATATGCACTTCTGCAGCGCATGGTCAGTGATTATATGTTTATAAGTCCCAGCGTTTTGGGGTTTATACCCTCAAATCACAGACCTATGGTGTCTTAGTATTGTTTCTCTGATTGGCGCAGCCAAATGAGAGACGTTGCCAAAAACAATGAAGCGCAGCTGCAGATGTGCACGTTAAGGCAGTGAAAGAAATTGGGGAGAAAAAAACTTGTCGCGAAATTCCAGGATTCCTGAAGTATAAGTTATGTATATACGTAGGAAACTGCCTGAAATTATAAATTTGCCGTTTCCTTAAGAGTTAGTTGGACCTGCTGTAGCGTGGCACAATAAGTGTTTTTTTCATGTGTAACTACTAAAGACGTTTCCAATGCCTTTATTATCTACGAAAACAAGGCACACTTCAAACCATGTGTGTCGTTTTAAAATACCACCCGCTTGTTAAAAACATGATTGGCAGCTCATCAAAAGTGGTAAAAAATGGCTTTTTTTAAAGGATTGATGTAGCTGGTAAAATACCAGTCGTAATGGTAAAACAAAGTGGTAGAAACCAGCGTTGGAATGTTGGAATTTAGCTCGTACTTACCATATAAAATAATAGTGTCACTGCTTAAAGTCCCATTGGAAAACACTTTGTAAGTTGTGAAAACACTGCACCCTAGTCTCTGAGCTTAAGGGTGAAGCTATATATGTAACGCACCTATTGGAGTCGTTTTTTAACCTTCCCCGTTTCCGGGCTCCAAATAAAAAAGAGAAGCTAAGGTCAAAATAACTCTTAAAAGAATACGCTGTGCATGAGAAATCTTCTCAGTAAGTAAATAAACAGTAAAGTACGCAAGTGTGCGTACTCGAGCAGAGTGCGGACTCGGGCGCGTTCTAGGCCAGCTTACCCCGACGCCTGACCGCGTCAGGTTGTCTGGCGCCTCTGTGTCATTGGTGTGAAACAAAAAAAAAAAAAAAACAACACAAAGGGTTGGCCCCTGGGGGAGGGGTGGGGAGGGATGCAGGGATTGTAAGGAAGTAGGAGGAGGTGGCGAGTGAAGGCGTCATGAGATGGTAGCCGCGAGGCACTCAAGTGCTACGTCGGTGTCTCGCGCGATGGCGCGAGTATTGAACGTGTAGTAATTATCCGGGCCAACGCCAACGCTTTCTCCAGACACCAACCAACCCCTCTCCTCTTCCCCTGGCTCCCTTCTTTTCTGTCCTGCAACACCCCGAGGGGGAACACCCGTAGTCGGCGCGTTCTTTGATTAGCTCCTTCTGGCGCCCGCGAGTTCTTTTGTCCCGCGCGTCCGGGAGATGGAAACTTACACAAGCTTAATTCCTGCATCACATAAAAACAAAGAAAAGCGTGAAAAAAAAAAAAAAAGAAAGAGAAGCGCGCGGGCGTGGAAGGGTAGTCGGCTCGAGGGGGAGGAAGAGGGTGTTGCGTGAAACGCGCTAATTACTAACGCCTGAGAGAGACAAGAAAAGGTCTCTGGCGCTGGGCGCCAAATATATCAGTCTCCAACGGCAAGAAAAACAAAATGAATACTATTTCTGGCGGAATACCGAGCATTATTACCAGCGTCTGTAGAAACATGGCACTCTCCACTCGGCGCACAATGTCGTGTATACTGCATACTTTCTTAGGTTTCCGTGAGCCATGGCCGACTTCGTGCATAATATTGCCGTGTTATCTTACTCAGATAGTGTGTAACTGTTTTACGAAATCTTCGCGCTGCAGTGGAGCATGTAGTCTATTTAAAATCCATGAAAGCCACGAATCCTAAGGATGGCTATCAACGGCCATTCTTTATTTGAATCTAATCTACTGATACGTATTATCTTCGGATCTAGGATTTATGTTCAGAAGGATGAATAACAATTTCGTTGTTTTTCTAACAACGCAGACTAAAGTTATTTAAATAGGTAACATTGTGAAACATTGTCAGAAGAAGATATGATTACTGGTTCCCAAGACTAAACGCACAAAAAATTTTGTTTCCGTCATTTGAAGAAGTATTTCATCTCTCCATTTCCATACTCTTATGGATGATACATAGGCATTGAGTTTTGGCGAAAATAATTTTTCATCAACTTGTTTCATTGTCCTTCGTGCTTATCTGCAACTCTGCTTCGCGGTCAGCGATTGGATTTTTTAATAATAATAGAAATAATAATAATAACAACGTCTTTATTTGGCACAGTTAAGACGATTTTGCCTCTTTTGCACTGAAACTTTCAGATCTCATATAGAAATGCTACAACTGACACCATTAAAAAAAGTAATAATAATACTAAGACGAAAATTATATTTATACTAATTAGAAATAAAAGCTAATCGCTCCCAAAAAATAATACATGGCATCAAACAATGTACTGACAGGCACTCAAAACCAATGAGTTGTAGCGTATAGCCTAGTGAATTAAACAAGTTCTACAGAAGACATTTAAACTCATGAATTGCTAGTACTAGTTTATAAGTAGAACAAAAACATTACATAAACTATTTATCAATACACACACAAACAGTAAAATATTAGCAGTATTCAACTTATTCTGTCGGTTTTGCAGTTTATCATGAGAGATGTACTTATGAAAGAAAAAACTGAGAAATTACATGTACTTAGTCCTGAAAATCTTGATGATCACTAGTGACTGATCATAGCCAACTAGGTGTCATACAAGTTTGAGCGTCTTAAGGTTCCATGCGCGAAACACAGACATGTGGTGTCGCAGTAATTCTGATTGGCACAGTGAAATTAGCGTTGGCTGTGTACAAACACTGTGAATTACCATGAAGCAGAACAGCAGATGTGCGCATAAGACGATGAAACAAGATGGTGCAAAATTATTTTTCACCAGAAATCTGTGGCTCTCTTAATAAAACTGAAGGGCGTATATTTTCAATCTTCTCGTACATGCGCGAGAAGTGTCGACAGCTATGTTTCTTTGCTACTGTATTTCCTCAGTTAATACCGTTGACAGTGCGAGGTGGCGCAACGGTAACACGTTGGACTCGCATCCGTGAGGACCCGGGTTCGATGCCCGGCTCCGGCCATCCTGATTTCGGTTTTCCGCACGGTTTCCCGAAATTGGTGCCGGCGAATACTGGGATGGTTCCTTTTACGCATGGCCATGGCCGACTCCTTTCCCAGCTCCTGTCATTGACTCGTCACCGTCTGTAATGACCTTGATGTCGATTAGATGTGAAGTCCACTTACCTTGCCTATTTACCTTTGAGGTGGAGAATACGTGTGGTTTGTCACAAAGTTGTACGCCACGCACATAAAACTACATTCAGAAGAGCCCTCCATGATAAGACGCGCCAGTTGATCTTACATCGCTTAGAAGCGATGATGCTGGTTATTAGTGTGTGACCGCGCGTCCTCCTTAAGGCGGCCGCCTACCTCACGCTTCAAATTCATCGCAGCGTGTTCGTTAACAGGTTTTTTCTACGAAAATATTCCACGTGTGCCCGTGGTGCCAACGTACGAAAAGAAAACAAACTTCAGGCTAGGTCGGAACCTCATTGTTAAGACGCCACGCTCATTAAAAATACTGTTTCTAAGCCCTCCAACATGGCTAAAACCGGCCTTTTCAGACTTCCGTACTTCAAAATGTACTAACCGGATGTACGTGAAACTCAGATTGCGACCTGCACTGAACTTAGTCGCAGACTTTCCACCAATAAAATGATATGGTCACCGCTTAATGTCCCATAGTAAAATTCGTTCGACGGGAACCTTGCACGTTAGTTCAGAGACTGGCTCGTTGAGGCGACGCGGCATTCGATGCGCGCTTCAAGGTCGCCCTTATATCTCCGTCGCTTTTGAGCCTCTCTCGCGCGGGTAGGCGGGGCCCTTAAGAGATCGTGAAATTAACTCTGAAAACATCTATTGATTTCTACACTTTTTTCGAAGCCAATATGGTTAAAGTACTCAATGACAATCCTAGATAACGGTATTTACCAACTTTATGACAGTAAATATTTATCCAGAATTACTAAATGGTTACGCGTGATCTCATGCGCCGCAGTTAAATGCACGAGGTTCCGGCGTCAGAGATTGTGCCTCAGAAGTTCGTAACACTGGTAACAATTTTATTTAAAACGTTGGCTAATACTATTGTCTAGGATTGCTATGGTTGATTTTCACAAATCGGTTTCAAGAAACCTACAGGTATAGATCAATGCTTTTAGCGTTTAATTATGTAGCACGCCCTCTTAATGCCCACGCATTCCTATGTCCCTATCGCGCTCCTTATTTGCCAATCACATCACATTCAAAGCAGTGACACCCTTGTTATAACCAAACATTTGCAAATTTCGCGTGATTATTTGGCGACAGGCTAATGGGTGCAAACTGACCAATCACAGAGCTTTCCTGAATTTTATGTTACGTAATGTTGATAATTTTAAACGCAAAATTGGTTTATTTTCACTTTAAAATTAAGTTAAATGACTCCTGTCGTTTCCAAACCTATTGAAATGTAATTTTACTACAGTTTCGTATATTTTTCTGGTCCCTTAGTGATATCAGTGAAACTAGCGGTAGAAATTGTCCCTGTGACAAACTCTCCCATAAGAGAAAACATTGTCTTTCTAACCTGTAGTGTAATTAACCTTGCCTATGCTCACCCGAACACATTCCGAGCCTTCGTATCTTTGTGTATCCCATTTTCAGGGAATTGGGTATTTTGGAGTTGACCCTATATATTTGTTTAGAAAAGTCCTTCGTGCGCGCCACACAAACTGTCGGCCAACAGCAGAGGACACAATGACTTGTAGTGTAGTATTAGGTCAGATGACGCGAAATAGGCAGGTCCCTACTGCAACTTTGTTGTTTTCCAATTCTCTTCCAGGACTTGCACACATTTTTTTCTGAGTTAGTTAAATTTTATTTTATTTTTAATTATTGACTGACGTATGATTAAAGTCTAACCTGAATAAATTCTTTGTAGTCTCGTTCCGTATAAAATCTATATTAACGTACATTGATAAGTGTATGATAAAATAGAACCGATGCGAATGGTTACTTCAGGATTTCCCTGAGCTATGGATTTATTTTTTACTGGCAGACCGTTATATCTAGTAGGCTCAGCCCTGGAAGTGCTTCACAAGGTGTGCGACATGAGAAGCTTCAATTTCCTCATAGCTGGTATATTGGAGGAAGAATAACTTTGCCGTAAATGCATGCTAGAACTATTTGTAAGGAACAATTATTTAAAATACTACGTGAATTATTGGTGTGTTATGTTAATGGTTTGTAGCGCATGTTATAGGTAGATACCTACACCATATTGTCGTTGATGGCACAGTTATTACTTCACGGCTGATCAGGGACCGACTTGTGAGCGACCGTTTTCGCTTCAAGCATACGTGTTGTTTTGACAATTACACTGAAGTACGTTTGAAGCAACCTAGCATTCCTACCCCTTCCCCTTTCTTCTCCTTACACTTGTGTCATTTCATTGGCGCAGTTGCTTTACTCCGACAATTTTTTTTTTACTCCGGTTTCTCTTATTTCTCTTAACCACCCCTTTCTTTCTTCGCGGTGCCATTCTTTTGTACTTGTTTTTCCTTCGCCGTCGATGAATTCCTCCAGTTACTCTTTTTATTTCGCGCCGCCTCTCCCCAGCAACCCCTCCACTTCCTCCCTCCACCCCTACCAGTGGCACGTCCCTTTGTTTTCCTCTGCTGTTTGTTCCATCAACTTGCTTCAAGCTTCTGCCCGACACTTCCCGCCACTTCACTTTCCCCTCCCCGCAAAGATTGTGATGAATCGAGGTGTGATGCAGAACAGATTGAATTACCTTTCTTCACCAATCGACTGGAGATTTTTTTTCCCCTCTCGTCGCCGGCTTTCAAAGGAATAAGACCACTCCGCACCTTGTTTGCGTTCGACTGGAGCTCCAATCATAGTTTTCTGTTTCTCGCTTTTATTTACCTTAGCGGCGGAGAACCCAGCACTGTAGAGTTCTCTTTAACGAAATGTTCGCTATCTAAATTTTATACTAAAAAAATACCAAGATTAAACATATGTAATTCAATAAATTAATAAACTTTAACTTAAATAGAAATAAATTGCTGTACGGTGCGTTACAGTTCCGTTAAAATTTAGGTTCGCAAAGAGTTGCTAAGCGAACGTAAACATCTGTTCTCGTCAAGCTGCCATGGACGCCGTTCCGATCAGAACTACACTGTAAAAATTATTTGTAAATGTTACATCACTGACGTTAAAAAATATGTGTATGGTAAAATAGTTTTCCATACATCAATATGTATATGGTAAACTAGTTTCCCATACATCAAAGATAGCGCTCCTGTACATTTGAAGGAAACAATAAAATTTATACAGATTTTACCGCGTTTGTATAGTAACAGCAATAAACATTTACTCTATTTGCACCCTGCAGTATAGTATGTGTCCCATGATGTGTACGGGTTGAAAAGTCCCATACGGTTTGGGAAGTTTTTTTACAGTGTAGAATCGAACGCGAGTATTGCTTAACCGGACAACCGATGTAGGAGTTCCGACTTAAACCACAAGTAATTTTACGACACAATATATTGTTACCATCTAATAATGTCAGTATCGAGTTCAGGTATAAAGTCGTAGCACGAAGGTGAGAGATCTGCTAATAATGATACGGAAATGTAGAACACAATAGGGTTAGCTACGGAAATGTTCAACTTATTTGGAGAAAATACAATCCTTGAGTGAATGCTGCCAATTACTAGTTAGGTTACGTACCGAATCAAGACTTTTTACATCAAACATTTAAGTGTGATATTTGCAACATACTATCGCATGTTATATTTCAATTCAGCTAATGATGCTTGTTTTGTGCTGTACATCTTATTCATTGTATATCCTCGCAGCAGGATAAAGTAACGTGCCGCAGAGTGGTGACTGCGGTGGCCATGAAACATCTTGCGCGATATGAGTGTGTTAAGTGAGTAAGATCCTGCTTGTGCAAGCCGCACACTGTGATTGTTTTTGTACTTTTACGAAGGAAATTCTTGGAAACACAGTTGTCAAAAAATTCTGTTTGAATCTACAAAGGTGATTCTTGTGAAAATAATTTTTTACAAGAATAACAGTTGTACTTTTACAAGAAATTTCTTAGGCAATTGAGTTTTCAAGGAGTTCTCTTGTAAAAAATTGTTAACAGTGTATGTATGACTCGCTGTAAAATTACTGAAATCAAACATGATTGATATAGAAATCGTTACAGCGTTTTTCTGTAACACAGAATACATATAATGCTGTTACGTAACTGTGACAGTTACTCCCTTCTCTTCGAAGACGTTCTGACCAACAGTATGTTGAGTTGAAACCACGCAATAAGTTTTTGATAATGCAGGTGAGTCTCGTGCATTCCCAAAGACTTAAGTCTAAAATAGTTTAATGTTTTCCTTCACGTAAACGCTCATATGCAAGTGCTCTTCGTCACTTGTGGAAACAGGTCAGTAATCACGCCCAAATTATTTTAAAAATGCGGAGAAAAGCACTGACGAACTGAAGTGTCTGTGTTGAATCTTGTAGTTTCGACTGTTGCACAATCAGGATTTTATAAGAAAGCAGAAATATGTCAATTTTTAGTACTCTGTGCACCGATGCACGATTCACCGTAGTTAGTTAAACTTACAATAAAAAATCTTCCGTTATGATTGTTGGTGACCACGTGTCTTCTCGGCATTGTTCAACGTAACGCAAGAATACACTCTTGCACTGTGCATACCAACTTAAAATCATCGAATCCTTTTGAAACTCATCTGAGCTAAGACTACATAGCCTGCTCTCAATTACAACTCAATTTTTTTTTGTTCATTGCTCCACGCTTCATTTCGTCACGAAGTCGAATTTTCTTACACCATTTATCCACCCGAAACAAGGACAGTATTAGGCCTACGTCTCACATCTGTCGGGACGTAACTCACTGGAAGAATAGTCCTATGATATTTAAATATGCAAACCTTCTCTGAAAATATTTCTTCCAAGCTTTACTTTATACGAAATTAATTTTCTGTCCTTTCGGGCTGCTTATATAAATGTGGCGTCGTTCCAATCAAAATGAAAAATAAAATGAAACTGATTTATTTAATTTCTATTTTTTGGATATTTCACAATAATTTATTAAGTTTGAAGAATTATATAAAATACAATTCAGAGTTATGATTGTTTGCTTAGGCCGTAGTACTGTAATTTTAATTTCCTGTTCGCAGTTTTGTAGAAAATGTAAGAGAATCGGTAATCCGTTTTTGCGACATGTGTACATATTCATGTGATTAAATTTGTAGTGATTCGGCGGTATTTGGGTTATTGAATTTAGTATCTGGTGTTTACAGTGTACATGCAAAATGGAAGAAATGCATTAATTATTTGTTTAGTGTGAGATATTCGCTCATAGCTCAGCATTGACAGGAAGAGGCCAGGTGATTGCGCCCTGCAGTTACCCGACACTGTTGTCTGGAAGGTGGTGAGGGAGCAGACGATGGTAGGTAGGGCGCCGGGTGAGGGAGGATTGGAAGGTAGGCGCGTGGTGGCGTCGAGGGGGTAGAAATCTCTCGCCGACACCTTGCAGCCTAGCCGCATAATCCCCGCCAATGCGCTCCAGGGCTCGCCCTGAGTTGGTGAGGGAAGAGGGGGGTGAGGAGGAAGGAAAAACACTGCTGACACCTCAAAGTGACATCCAATTTCCAGGCCGTCATTCCTCGACAAAAGACTGCCGCGGGTCGCGGGATTCATCATCCCGGCGGGGGTGAAGGGAGGCGAGCAGTGGGGTTGGAGTTAGTGTTCGGTGAGGGGAATGGGGGGTCGCGCTGATTGTCTGGCACGTCGTCTCATACGCACCTTGCCCCTGCGGGCGCGAGCTACCCGCCTCACACCTACGACTCGATCTGTCGCCCTCCCAACACCCTTCACCACATACGCCACTGTTCAGCCACCCCCTCTCCACTCACCCTCATATATATCCTCTCTCTTGCCCGCTCTTGTTTAAACTGTAATTTGGCCGGCCCCGGGGGGCGAGGGAGGAAGTATCTGGACCCACTGCGCTCCTCATTTCCGCTGTTTCAACCACGGAGAAAAAAAAAGGAGGTGGGGTGAGAGAGAAAAAAAAGTTCGCCACCTTTACCTCATCCCAGCTTGTCTCCTGCCTTGCGGTAGAAGTGTGACTTCTTTAGGCTTATATGATGTTCTGGCTGTTCACGTGCAAAACGAGCACTTTGGGAGGTAGTCATCAATAATAATAATAATAATAATAATAATAATAATAATAATAATAATAATAAATATATATATATATATATTGAAACCTCAGGAAAAAACCGCTGTTTCCCACTGTGCCCTGGCGAAAAATATTTACAGGAATTAAAATGTTGTATTAAGTTTCTGAACTTTGCCATATGTCAAAGCAACATATGTGTCTTCACTGACTTTATTTTTTCCATTTCGGAGCAGCCCTCTCTGCCACAATTTTTAGGCCTATTTTTTTAATACTATGACAATTATGACAAGTAAATATTTTTATTTAAAAAAAAACTCGAAAACACCTACTCGTAAATATTTCCCTAGAATTGTATTACTGTACCAATATCTTCCTTGTTTTAATACAAGAAATGGTTTTCGTCCAGAAACGATATCGTGAAAGGAGACTGAACCAAACCTAGTACAGTAACATGTAAATATCTCTATAGTTGATCTCGCCAGACCTCTAAGGTTGGCAGCACCCTCAACTTACAGGTACTGTGAAATCTATACAAGCGGCGGTACGATGTAAAATGGCTGGAAGGTAAATGCAGCCCGCTCGCAACGTTGAAGCACTTCTTATGCATTACCATTAAGCTGGAAGTTCCATTTCGACCGTGAGTCGGACACAGGACAGAGTTGCATTATGGTACCGTTACTATACAACTTACATCACAGCTACACAACAAACAGAACGTAGTCTGAATGTAAAGCTTACTAAAACTTCCTTTATTCCCCATGGAAACGAACCGTTAGAGCGAAATACGCATAGGTTTTTGTTCAGTGATAATTTAAAAAAAAAATAATATTCTTTATAGTTAATAATAAAATAATTTTATAAAATTGTTGAGCCACGTTTACCAGTAATAACATTTTTAAGTTGCAACTGCAATCACCGAATAAATGTAATTAAAAAAATAGTTGATAATTGGCTTTGTATTGCTTCAAATATTTTTCTGTGAACTAAGCTCCTGCCAAACACTCAAATTTTGTCTCCAGCTACATTTGATATGATATGATAGATTAATGTGTGACAAAATGTTATAATCAATTTTTTTCAGTCAAACTAGCGCGTGAGGCTTATGAGATTTCAGTTAACAGAAGGCGTAATTCTTACTGGCTGAACCGTCCAACGTCCAAGAAATGTTATAACTTGTTTGAATTGAACATTTTAAAAAATAAGATTTAATGGCGTCAAAATTTTCCACTATGTTAGCCTAAATAGTTCCGTTTTTATGACAACACTGCGGTCCACCTTAATTTGACCAACGTTATTTAAAGCGGCTGGTTGGAAAATTTTGACAGAGTGTTTGATGGCTCTCACGTACTCGTACAAATTATGTTGTTCTGTTCTTACACGTAACTCACGGAATGTTACTAAAGCAACTGTGTTTATTGAACTCTAGAATTATTGCAACATGGTTATCAGACTCATCTTTGAAGCACATTTGATTTCCAATATTCGTAATTATTTTTATTACCTTATTTATTTTGACACGCGTGTAGTAACTTTCGTGTTAAATATTTCACAGGCACGTTCGATGACCTCTGAAACACTGGTTGCTCTGACACCATCCATTGTGTAAACAATAGTTTTGCCCACCCCTGTTCCGCAAGTTCTCCTCGGTAGCAAGAATATTTGCGCGTACGTGGATGAAACCCTTCTCTAACTCCTGCCCCTCGCACCTCCTTCCTTGGGCCGTCCACCACCTTCTCCTTCCCCCCTTCTCTACCACACCGCCCTACCTCCTTCCCGCCACATACAGAAACTCTCCTCTTGTGTCTACGTGAAGTTTGGATTTGATCTGCTTTCCGATAATCCACATTGAAAGCAGTAGCAGTTGGTTTTAGGTGTGGTCCATGTTTGCTCAACAGCTTTCCACGCGCCACTTTCCAACCATCCCTCCCTCCTATACATCCCAGCAGACCACCTCGACAAACGCCCTGTAGCTTCATCTTTGTTCCTCCGGCCCCTCCTGGCATCACGGATCCATCCATTCACGAGATCCAGCCGCGGCCGCCGCGCTCTACAATTCAAATCCTGGGAGTGGATGTTTCCAGCCCGTCGAGGAAGGGTGGGTTGGGGGTGTGTTCCCAGCTAGTTCCCAGGTGCCGCTGTCCGAATATTATGCAACCGTTCCAGGGACTCTGGCTGGGTGGGGTTTCCGGGACAAGGGAGACGCGAGACCCTTCCCGCTCCCTTCCTTTACATGCGACCTGCTACTTGTGTTTGCCTCGGGAGACGTCAGCAGAAGAAGTGACCAGCTCGTCGTGTCGGACAAAGACCGTGTCTTCCGGCAATCTCCGAGTATACGACAATTCTGCGACTTACAGTCTACAGAGTGATTGACCCAGAAATACGTCAATATTTTCCTGAGATCTTGCTCGGCTCTAGCACCATTACTTTCCCGAAAACTTAAAGCGTGGGCAAGTGGTATAAAATCATAATTTTATATTTTAATGAAGTAGTTTTAGTTTTGTGGATGGCACTTGTGGATCCAGTTTCCTCTTGCAAAACGTTCTTAGTTCGGATATTTTTCTCATAACAGCAGGTCTAAGTTAAATAGTGAAAACAAATTGACTTATTCAAATGAAGTAATTCGCAGTGAAATAACATGCAATGGGGTACGTAACCTAACATTTATAAATTCATAACATAATATTTTGAACCTTTAACAGTTATTTTAAATACAAAAGTTGTTCGCTGTGAGTTTTTATAATATTAGTTAAACAGTTCACACTGAGAGAAAGAATTGTTTCATTATACTAAATATATTTGTTTGGGTTATGTTTGCTTCAGCTAAACAATATTTTGTTGGTAAGACCAAGCTTGGAGTCCTCCAAACAAATTTAATTATTTCCCTTGACCAAATTATTTATTTAAACGTAATTTGTTTGTGCCAAACGTGTATTCGGTTGCTACAGGACGTCGAATAAATATTTTGTGTAAACAAACAACTCGTTACAACTTGTCAACAAAATAATATTGTTAGTTATAAGTGAAGTGCTTTGAACCAACAACTTTTTTTCGATGGACTAAATTATTTTGTTGGCGAAACTAAATACATTTGGTTGACTTGCGGAAGATGGCAGGCTGGCGTGAGTAAGCGATAAGATGGCGAACACTGTATACCTCAACTTTCAAAATGTAAGTTTGTGCTACAAGTAGGACGTCTAGACTGTTAATCAGCATAATTCTAGTATCTTAATTTTAGTTATAGAAATTTAAAGGTGGTTAATTCGATTGATCACAAAAGAAAATGCTATAAACTTGAAAAACACCGCAGCTGCACGACTCATTCTTTGTGCCGCGGCCCTGCGGTGCACGACTTAACTATTCCTTTACAAATAACAATCTCGCCGTCGTGAAGCACTCGTAGCTCAGTTGGTTTGGTCATGGGTAGAAAGAGTCGAGTGAAGGGATAATGGATCAAATCCCGGCGCGACCATAGTTTTTTTTTTTTTTTTTTTTTTTTTTTTTTTTTTTTTTTTTTTTTTTTTAGCTCTTAAAATTTTAAAAAATTTTCAAGTTTATAAAATATAATTTTTTTAGTTCTTAAAATATTGCACGAGCTTTTGATATGGCCAACGAAATATTTTTATGGTCAGCTAAATATTTGGTACTGCTGACAAAATTCTGCTATTTGCCTTAAACAAATCAAGGGAACAAAATAATTTGGTACGAGCAAACAAATATTTCTTTGCCCCTATACAAACAAATGATTTGGTTTGATTCAAACAAATTTTGTTTGCACCAACAAAATTTTTTTCTCAGTGCATGATATGTTATTTCAAGGTGAATCATTTTCTTTAAGTAAGTCAACTGGTTTTGGCTAATTGCAGCGTAACACACAAATTTAAACTTTGACGCACCGTTACGAGAAAACTGTACTAGCTAAAATTGTTTCGTAAGAGGAAACTGTACTTCCAAGGATTGTTTACAAAACCAATACTGTTTCGTGAAAATATAACATTTTGATAATAAACGCACTGAACACCCTTAAGTGCGCTGCCTACTTCGGTGCCCTGGTGCGAGCAAGCATAGAGATATACATGTTAAATTATGTTAGGCTGAACTCTGCATCTGTCGAAGCTACGTTTATCATAGATTTTTTGTTCATCTCGGCGAGGCCTACATTGCTGTGGCTCGTTTAGGGTGTTATTAAATACTCTGAAAACTACGAATAAGTAAGTTTGTTCGTTATCAAGACTCTCTCTCTAAATCCTCATCTCATAGTTTTTTCCTACACTTTTCTTCGTGTAGCTATATTCTATTTTCCTCAGTGCAGAAAATGAAAGTGATATGTTGAAAATGACTGAACGCCTCTGATTTTAACTTGTAAATCCCCTATTCTTGCCCAGCGCTCAAGACCTCGATGTTAAGCGCTGACCAAAATCTCTCTCACTCATGCACTCACCCTATTCTTGCACACGTCACGACTCTCGGATAGGCATATATAACCTGCTACTGGCAGTAGTAATGTGCAGAGAGCGATTAGACAATAGCACTAGTTAGTCTACATGCAGTGCAATTGTCGGCTGCTGTCTGATAAGGCACCGTGCCCGGTTTTACCCTCTCACTGTTCCTGCACTGTAAATGTTTCCTACTTCACCATACTACAACTTGAAACTTGTACACGAGTCTACTGCTCGACAAACCAAGTGTGTCCTTGAAAAATATGTGAACTACAGCCTGCCCCTCTCTGACATACCTCATCCTCCTACTCTCATCTGCTCCGCTATACCCTACCTGCCAATAGCGAGCAAGTAGCCTGGCTATCGGCACAAGCAGTGCGAACAGTCTCTTCAGCCGGATAGTGACAACCAGTGTGTAGTTGTTGTCTAACCTTTATTTCGTGGGTTGCACAGGCCTATTAGTCCTACTACAGATGGTCGCTCACATTATGAATGTAGTGTAGGGAGGGGCCCCAAGACATTCCCCTCCACTGCTTTCACACGGCGACCTCGAAACACTAGCGCTCTTACCTCCCCTACCCGGGTATACACTCACCTCCTGCACATTTTCCACTGTCAGAAGCAGGTTACCGACAGGCATTAGACGATTCCACGTTTCCGAAAATACATCTTTGCATCCACCAGTGGTTGACGCACCGGTGTACACCGGTTAAGGCAATTATCGAACATCGGGTTGACGGTTTTTTTTTTTTTTGTAGATGGAACGAATCTGCTCGTGTATTATAACTCTACCACAATAGAAATACAGACTGAACACTTTGGTAACATATTCAGTCGTAAGTATAGATTATAATTAAAGCTAACGAATTGAATTAAAATTATTTTGTGCAGCAAATGCATAATGTACGTATTAATGTCTCGATGCACATCCACTAGATCCTCAGAAATTTCAGGTCAGTCGAACCGATGGATACATCAGTTGAACTGGTTGAGGGCAAAACTGTAATTTACGAACGTCCGGTGCACACCCGTGAATGCACTTTTCGAAATCGCGGTATGTGTTCTTTACTTTTAATCTGCTCAGTTTGTGCTTATCTGTCACTCAGTGGTTGTCCTTATCATTTCTTACTGAACTGCCGACATATTGGGCTGGAAAAGGGGGGCGGAGAGCAGCCATTTTGGGCGTTCATATATATATATATATATATATATATATATATATATATATATATATATATATATATATATATATACATATGTGTGTTTGGGAAGGAAGGAACCGTCTAGGGCGTACCTACTACTTTGGAGGAGGTGGAAGAGCTGCCATATTGCAGTAATTACTAATGAGGTTCTGTATGGCGTTAGTATTTGCTGACGTATTACCAAAATTCGTTATGATTGTTAGTCATTTTTATCATTGTAAAAGTTTATGTAAAACGCAGTGCAAACTTTAATAGGCGTATAAAATAATCTATGGAGATCTTTAAGCGAAAAAAAAGGGAAGTGGATTCGTAGTTGAACACCAAAACATTCATCTATCCTTGCACATCCTTGTCGGTGTTAGATACTCTTGAAATCTCAGCCTTCTAGAAACCACATTGTTTGAGAGCCATCTTGCTGGAAGATAAATGCTGGTTGAAGATCTTACAGTGTAGGAGTCGCACAGTTATTCAGAAAGTCAAAAGTCACGGCGTTAAAACAATGCAAGATAATCTTCGAGTAACTCGCAGAATGTTCGTTCCAAGGAGCCAGGAATTCTTGCAATAGGTAAGGAAAGGGGAATGTGATAATTTCCAAGTGACATTCATACAAAAACGGGCTAACGCCACATGCAATGCTCAAAAGAGCTAGAATGTTATGTGCTTGAATCGTATTTACTAGTGGCGCGTTTTTGACGATCTTTTGATTCATTGATGGTTTCTTACCAGGAGAACTGCTTATATCTGTCACTTATTACTGAGGTAATCTTATGAGTTAATTTTTTTAAGGTATTACGTACTTAAATATGAATATAATTTTCCAGTGTCTGTGTAAAATGTGTGTGAAAAATACTGGTATTTTGTACTAAAATACCACACTGAACGTCTCATATATAAATGCAATTTGTAAAGTTATTTTAGTCTATTTCGAGCATTTTAATTTACGTTGCTGAAGAGAACGACATATGTTTGGCACCAGGCCATTGTATGCCGCGTTAAGGGACGCAAGCTAGCTGAGCTTTCAGTGGAAGGGATTCTGGTAGTCAACATAATCCTCCGGAGCTCCGGCGTAAACCCGTCACGGCGCATAGCCCGCTCTTGCCCTAGCAGCCTCCCGGAGATGTTTGCATACTGGACCAAGAGCCCGGCGCTGCAGACCGCTACCTTTTGTAATTGATACTGGTTAGTGGGTGGAGAGAGGGGGTAGTTCCGGGCGGTGTTGGGGGAGGGTCAGGAAGGGATTAATTTAGTAGGGTCCAGGAGTCCGAGAATTGGACTCAATGAGACGTCTCCGCCGTCCCTCCGGCCTGCGGTCGTAAAGCAAGCTCGCGCGCGCCCCCTTGCTCCGCAAATACCCGGGGCTTAACGTATCGGGGGTTTGAATCCCGGCGAGGGATGGGCAAAAATAGTTTTTAGACGGGAGTAAGAGAAGGGGGATCTCCCGCGTTCTGCGGAGGGAAGAGGGATGCGGAGCTAACGACATCAGGTCTGGTTCCCATAAAACACGCCGATAATATCTACAACGGTGTCCTTGTGGGGGGGCGGGCCACCCCCTTCGCCCCCTCCACCAGGAGTTGCGTGTTCCTTCTTCGCACACGTGGAGCCCTCGCAGCTCCCGATAGCGGCGGGCGAAGTTAATGACCTGAGAATTCCTTGTTTCTCTCCGGCCGAGTCCGTGCAAACTCTCATTCGTAACCTGCTCATAAGCGAGACACGGTACGCGACGATCTTAACGGAACAGTAATTGTTATACAGCTTCTACCAAAAGTTTAAGGACACCATTATATTTAACTAACAAAAGGTTTGGCCTTATAATTAATCCTACAGGACCTGATTATTAATGACACATGGATAACTGTTGCAGGCTATGTTCAGAGTTAAATTCGTAAAAAATAATTTAGAAAATAAGGCAGTTTGTTTAAAACTGTTTTTTATATTTTTAATATAACGTAAATTTTTTACACTTTAATGTATTTCCGGAGATGTAAAAAAATCAACGGATGATTTTTTTCCTAATATTTGGGTTGAAAATAAAACTCTAAGGAATAATTATAACCATGGAATAACTCTCTAGTTTTATTCTAAAAAAATAATGTGACGTTTATCACTTTAAAAGTAACACATGTGACATCTTTTATAATCCTGGTCCGAGCCATCGTATAATTTAATATTAGTTAGGTTGTGTTTGTTGTATATTTTATTCCATATGATATATTACATTTTCTATGCTGTTGTCACGTAATTTTCCTTTGCATGTTAAGTGTAATTTGTTTCAGTTGCATGTAAGGGTACTTCACCATATATTTTTTTCTAGTGTTTTCAAAGGAAGAAACAATTTTATAAATGCATATTATTAAACTTATTAATGTTCTTGTAGCCAAGCATATACACGATAAAAAAATTTTTTGTACTTGTACAAACAATATTTGAAACTATATAAAAAAACAAATCTTTTGAGTTTGCAAAAATATTGTAAAATTTACAGAAAATGCTGGTAAATATACACGTATGTTTGTAAATTTAGAAACATTTTTGTATATTTTAAATAAAGATTGTACATTTATAAATAATTTATTGTACATTATACAAACTTTGTTTGAATCATACATTTTTTTTGGCAAACAGTTTCCAAAAAAAATTGTAAAAGTACAAAATTTATTTTGTTCAACATGCCCATACAGGTGTTTGGAAAATTTAGACCACTTAATGACCTGCGAAATTCTAATTGTAGTGCTTGGACTGATAAATATTATGACATTAGTTTACATGCTGTTTACTGTAAAAAGTACGATTTTTTTTACTGTGTAGCACAGTCTCCTGCTTTGCATGACAATTCAATTTCGGTTCGTGGCAGATATGCGTCAGGATTTTGTGAATGAATTAAACGTAGCGTACAAGTCGCTGATGGTCTGTGGGTTTTCTTATGACATTTCTTTAATTCTTTTCTACGTGTCTCTATTGTAGTTTCTCATTTTACTCATGTATTTAGATAAAAACTGCAGATGTCGGGCCGCACTCAGGAACTCTACCTCACAGTGAAGAGATCTTGATCAGCTCCTAATTTCATGCTCTGCAAGGTTTCTTTTTTCCGCTTTGGTGCAAAGATCTCAAATAATTGATTCTAGAATATTATAAAAAAAAATTGAGACACTTTGCAGTCGTGGAATGCACAAGTGCGAGTAGGCGCTTGGAAAATAACGCGCAGTTCACGCACACAAAAAAAGATTTCTAAAGGATTTGTTTGGCGCGTTTTCATAACAAAATACGCGATACTTTATGTGCAAAAATATAATAAACGGAGCTTATTAATGCGAAAATGCAGGCTATAAATAAATATTAGTGGCAAAACAATTTAACAATCCTGCGATATCGATATCAGGGTGTTTAAAAACGCTGCCAAAGTCATAATAAAATTATCATTAGGAATACAAATAGACTGGAGTGTTGAATTTCTGACGAATGCTTCCAGCTCATGATTTGGTAATGCTCCTATGAATGTGTTCTAACTCTTGACATAGTTTCTGTATAGGAGTATTCTGAAGATTTCACTCGCAGCATATAACCCCATGTTTCAGTTCGCCACACGTTATCGTAATTCCTTGCGTTTGACATCACCCAGATTAGTTTCAAACTGTCCGCACTTTAAACATTAAATAAAAGTTATATTTGCGGTAAAGATGCTTTGTAATGGCTCATATCCAAACAAAAGTTGTGTTGGGACAAAGTAAATGTTTTGAGTGTGTCGCAAGGAATTCAGCTATCACAAAATTCGCAGATATGTATTTCTTTGGGCAATATTATAATGTTAAAAAAATTATTATAGCTTTCCCGGTTAATAAGATATCAGGGATTCTTTTAAAACACATTTCACCCCTTTCCACCCACTTAATTATCGAATTTCAAATAAGCCCATTCTTAGTGGGTGCCTACGGAGCAAGGGGAAGCTGAGTTCTTTGCGACACACTCATCAACGCACAGCCCAAACCACTGGACCTAGAACCATGAAATTCATGTAGGCACCCACTAAGAACGGATATCTCAAAATTCGATAATTAAGTGGGTGGAAAGGGGTGCAATGTTTTCAAAGAATCCCTGATATCTCATTATCCGGGAGAGCTATAATAATTTTTTAACATCATAATACTGCCCAAAGTAATACATATTTTCGAAATTTTCGATTTTGCGAAATTCGAAAATTAATGGCGTGAAAAGCCGTAAAATGTGTTTTTCATTAATCCGTGATTTCTCCTAAACCATTTCAGATAGTGAGGTGATTTTTTTTCTTCAAAATGATGCTTAAGTAAATAACAAAAAAAAATAATACTCTTCGGATTTTTCGAAATTCGTCCTTGCAGACTCTTAAAAAATATAACGCGTATTTAATTAATCCCACTTATATCCTAAACCAGTTGAAATATTGAAATTGTTTTTACTTTAAAATAAATCTTATATAAATATCAAAAAAGTAATTTCAGGATTTTTCGAAATTCGTCATTGAAAGCTGTTAAATAATTGAAATATGTTTTAAAATAATCATCTGTACCGCTTATAACCGTTGAGATATCGAGATGATTTTTGATAAGAATGAAGCTTATTTAAATATCTACAAATCGAATTCAGGATTTTATGAAATTCGAAAATTAAGGATGTGAAAAGCAGTAAAATATTACAGTCTCCCGAAAAAAGGGAATGATCATAGAGAAATAATTAAACAGTTCTTTCTTTTTGCCAATCTACTCATAAATAAAACCTCTTTGGACTGTAGCCTGTACATACGAAATAATTAGCATGGCCTGCCTTTATGCATTCACTCAGGTATTTTATAAAGTTTGTGGTGTGGGAGGTGGGGTTACGGGTTCGTATCCCGTGCAAGAATTTGCGATGGGAATTACTATGACATCATACGAGCATATTGCGCGCGCTCATTACACTGAGCTAAGACAATTTATTGTTCACTGTTATTGAGTACGCTAACTGCTAAATGCCTTCGTCACATATTTTATTCAGAGTTACTGTTTACGTTACATAATTTCACGCGAGCAAAGCCGCAGCCGGGCAGCTATTTTATAGAGAAATAAAGATGAATTAAAAACAAAGATGTTCTGCAATTAAAGTACGCTCAGCGAAGTGGACTGGATAAAGCTGGTTGTATAATACGTAATTAAAAGTTAATTACTCTTTTCTATAGTACACGTGGGTGAAGCAGAAAATGGACAGCCAGTTAAGGTATAAAACACTACATATACTATAGTGATACAGTTTTACAATGCAGATAACGGTTTTGTAGAAAAAATGTGGATACCAGTATTCTCTTTAAACAGTATAGGGCCTACTTGCATGCGGGTATTCGCAAATGTTCCGGTACCAGTGGTGCCTGTCATTATGTACATATTTCTCTGATAGCTATCTGAATATTTAGTCCAACATTATAGTTTACTAAAGGTTGATACGCTATGTTGAACGCAGATTCAAGAACTCGCTGCAAGCCGAATTCTACGACTTCGCCGTGGTTTTAAGTAACGTTTTGCTTGTTATTTTAGTCCCATTAATACATGAAATACATTTTAAACTGTTTGGCCACCTTTTTATGGAACCTATAGACGATCGACATCCAGCTGCTTCGATAACGGATGCGAAACGCGCCAGCGACGAGCATTGTATCGGTGGAATTTTCCGGGCAGTTTAACACTATTGGAGTTCGGGAGCTGCGAACTTTATCGACATTCACGGCGAAAATACTCCCTGTTCCACTGACTACACATACTGGGGCTTGTGGGTGACTGCGTGGCATATGCATGCGTGCTTGCTCTTAAGAGCACGCTCTTGGGTGAAATTGCGTTATCCATTCTAAACGCATCGTCGGGTATTGCGCGTTACGCAGATTATTTACGTCACAAAGAAGGATTGTTTGTACGACTTCAGTCAGTGAAGCATGTGGTCTTCGTGTTCCTTCGAAATATGAACTAAAGCACACGTTTGTCACCAGTTCCGTTAAAGTTTTTTTTTTTTTTTTCTTTTTTGAAGGAGCTTACTACTTTCACAACAATATATAATATGATGTGAGCTGATTCTCTATTGCTTCTATATTCATGGTCCTGAAGTGTATATTTGTTTGTTAGAGTGGTTAGGGGAGGGGGGAGTCATACGTGTTTGAATAACATAAAGGGGAAAACGTAGAGTCTAATGGTCGATTTTTCCTTCCATTTACTGCATTTTCATTATATTTTCCTACATGACGTGCGCCTTTTCAACGGTAAACATTGACGTATGGAAGAACAATTCACTGTTAAAAATAATTTCCGTTGATTTACGGAGAAGGGCTGGTAAAAATTCCCCAGAAGTGTTTGTTAATTTACCGAAGGTGACTAGCTCCACATATGGAAACTCGCATATTTATTAGTCTTCTTTCGGATGCAGGCACACAATAATGCGTACGGTTATTTTTTAGTTTCTTGTCGCAGTTTTGTACACGTTTAGTTAATTAAACAAAATTGTGTATAGCTGTGTTACAAAATAATTTTTCCGTTCATTAAACTGACATTTCCGTAAAACTATCCGGTAATTCACGGAAAAAATTTAACAGTGTATAATTTAAATGTGCGTGAATAGTTCTCAATTGAAATGAGAGGTGACTAGCTACATACTTTTCCTGTGAAGTATACATCCAATCGTCTTTAAAGTGATATTTTTTCTCTTTTGCATTTTGCTGAAGTCCTCGCTGTTTTCGAAGGTGAGATTCAAACGTAGCATGCATGCTTTATTGCTACAACTTTTAACAGCGGTCACTCACTAACCGGTGATTGGACAACCGTGGCCAGAAGCGCTCTCCGCCGGATTAGTGAGTTTTTTTTCCCTTCTGCGTCCCATGCTCGTCAAAGACGCGTGGTAAGGAGGATCGAGAGAGAGGAATAGAAGTGTGGAGAGATGGTTGGGACGGGTGGGGGGAGGGGTTAGGCAGGGAGCGGAGACGCGGAAGGTTTAATGTGTGGTTCAGCGGCATGGAGAGGTTCTTTCTCGGCCCCGACTTTAATTCACTTTCTGTGTCCGGGTTTAGGTTAACATGCTTGTCATTGATGCGCCCGCGCCACTAGTCTTATTGGATGGTAGCGAAGGCGGGGACCGAGGGCAGAAGTGGTGGGGGGAGGGGGGTTGCCCTTCGCTTCCCCGAGTCACCTCCTCCTACCACTCCAACCATCCTCACGTCTTCACGTTTTAAACCGGAGACCGCGCCTTCTCCCACTGTAGTTGGATGACGGCGAAGGGGAGGGTGGTAGCTCTTTGGCGAACACGGTTCCAGTCAGTCGCCTTCGAGTTCTTCAGTACGGGCTTCGTTTCTGCCGGTCACTTTTATCCGCCTTCTCTGTCTCTCTTTCTCTCTCTCACACACACACACGCTGGACTTATCCTTCATCTCGCTCACCCTGTTTACTCCCTTCTCGCTTTCACAATCGGCCTCTCTCGCTCGGACCGCCCGCGCCGGCCTCGGGCGCTCCTGCGGAAACTTCTTTCTTTTGTCTTCCAGTCCATTGCGGGGTCTCGCCGACTCGATCGCAATGACCCAGTAAACGCGGGGCGTGCGGGATTCTTCGAGGGAACGTCGGGAAGGTGAACCGCCATGAACGGGAGAAGCTGCTGGCCATTCTTTCGGTTACGCTCTCCAGCCTTGCACGCAGCTGTCAGGAGAGTCAGGCTGATAAGTAAGGATAGGCTCATTGTGGCACCTGGGTGGACGTGTTTTGCGCGTTCGGAAGAGTTACAGGCGACACATCACGCTCTTTACGTATCACCCTAACTTCTTGGTTAGATGCCTGGAAAATTCGCGTTTTCTTTCGGACCCAAGCTAGAATTCAAACCACTGTATGTTGGTGTCACATTTATACCTGACCCTTGACTTATTTGACACTTCTTGGAAGTCGCTGAGCAAATGGTAGAATGTATAGGTGGTTCGGAATAAAGTGAGCACTCATGGATGCCTTGCTTTAAGTTCTATTTTCAGCGAATTCGTATCTTTCCACGTGTAGCGACTAACGATGGGAAATATCTAACCTCTCTGCACACGTCAATTGATGTTTGCGCGTGTAAGATAAATTGTGCAGTCAGTTTGAATCGATAAAGTTTAATAAAAAAAGTTCATTTATTATATTAGGTACAATTTTGTCAATTTCGGTTCATTTTGTTTCTGTATTGTGGAATTTAATGGGAAAACACACGAGACTATATTGCGTAATTTCGCTGCCAACCATATAAGCAGTAAGGTAACTATAGTTAATGTTGAATTATATGTAGGAACGATTTGTGATACTTTACAAAGGTTAAATTTTTAGTGCTCACTTTATTCGAATGACTTGTAACTAGAGACATGCAAAATTCGCGTTATCATTTGGTAGCAGAATAAACTTCACTTTCCTATTCATAACAGAGCATAATCTGTGGTTCAATTGGCCACGAACTTTTATGTGTTGTCATTTACGTGTGTTACATCTTTACAGAGATTGGCCTCTCTACCGTGTAAGCATTCTCCGCGGCAAGTCACGACAATATCGGCCAGTGGGAGACGCCGAACGAGCCTATAGTCACTTGGAGTCTAGTCAGCTGTCAGAAAATAACGTGAATTTGGCATGTCTCTACTTATACCTGAATGCAGGCCCATATCACTGTTTCAGCAAGCAAGCAACGAGCAGCTGTTGTTTGCTTGAGTACAAATATATTCTTGGAGGCTAGCCTGTAGGTCAGCGAACCCGCTAATTTTTCCCGTCTCTACTCTAGGTGCAAGTCACTGAACTGGCGTGCGGTCTTCTTGCCGATAAATCCCCTCTACGAGACATACAGTATTCCTATAAGTTTATGGCGTAATGTTATATATAAGTGTGTATTGTACACGAGTGCACCGTTTTAAAGATTCTACTCCAAGATGTTCTTACCAAAAAGAACCGAACAGCTATACGGATTTTTGGCCGCTTGGAAATAAGCTTGAAATATTACTGAAGGACCGTAAGTGGATACACACGCGTATCACTAAAGCATGTCAAGCAGTTCTCCAATAAACTCATATCGGCCGAAGCTCTGCATGATGCTCCTCTGCATGGATAGGCGGCCACCTTAAGGCCACGATATTTCAATCATTTCAAACAATATCAAATAACTTGAATATTTTTTAACTAAATGCTTTGAAAAAATTGAGATTGTGTACAGTCATACGATACACAATTATGCACACAGCGTTTTTTTTTATATTGTACCGTTTGCTAGCAAAATATTATTGTGCTTCATTTTGGCTTATTTTGATAACAAAATTTGTGATATTTCAGGGGCAAAAATTTTAAATTCCGTTTGGTGTATTGCAACAAAAAAATTCAGATACTAACTATGATATATAAGTGTTTAAACTGTAAGAATGAATTTTTGACATGTGTATTAATTTGCGTTAAAAATATTTCTGAAACCACAGCAAAACTAAAGAACGAGGCCTTAACTCACCGATCCCCTTACATGGTACTGTACCACCGGTGTTCTTCACAATTAGTAAAATGAAATAATTACCTGGCAATGTGGCTTCAGCATGAGACGTGGATGGTGGTTTCTCGGCACAATTTTTCAGTTTATTCTTGGCGAAGTAATTGCGGGTGCTGTGTACATGTTCTCTGAAGTGCTCGTCAATTTGCAAACATGACCTTCACGTGACGGATATGAGATAAAAAAATATTAGGTGTATGAGTGTCAGACAGTCATTGAGGATTAAGGGACAGACACAGTTCCCTGTGCATTTGTTCAGGCGCTTATTCATTTGTTAGAAGTAAAGACGCTTTATTTACAACATAGAAACACTTTTCTACCACTTGCGGCAAATACACATTTCATTCACAGGAAAAATAAAAAATAATAATAATTTTACGTGTTCGCAAATTTTTGTCTTAAAATTGTTCTTTTATGACGGTATTATTTTTATTAGTAGCAAAAATAACTTTTTCCACAGTAAATTTGCATTAAAAAAACTATAACCGAGATTACCGTTAATATTACTGCCTAATTATTTGAATGGCAATCCACTGGTTTTTGTTGAAATTTCATTTAAAACAAGACATTCTTTGCGAACTAAAACGCAGTGGTTCGTTTAAAAATATTTTTCGCAATAAAACTTTTATAGGCGCAAAAAAAGTGTTTTTACAGTGTTAGTTTAAAGTTTTTATAGTTAGTAAATAGATAAATTCGTTACGTACCTATTTTCTTCATTTTTCATTTGTATACAACCCTTGTGTATTAACACTGCATTATTGACAACATCTTAAGTCACCAAATGTAATCGGTGTATATGATACGCGTGAAGTTATGTTCGAGTCTTCTCCAATTAACTGGGTTAGGATTTTAGTTGTTTGCGCGTAATTGAGGATTATATTTATTTAGCCAAATAGTAGATAAAGATTCAGGTTATTTACTTGTTTGCTTCAAATGCATGTCAAGATTGTTTGGTGAAAAAACTCGCAACACAAAATACCTTCCTCAAATCATCCGGAGTTGACCGGAGCATTGTGTCTTTTTTTATGTAAGCTTGTTGTGTAGAAATAACAAGTACTGTAGGCTAAAGTTAAATTCTAACAGACTACCCTCAGTAGGAATGTAAATATTTACTGAGAATTTAAAGGGAAAAAAAATTATATTCAAAGTAATTTAAAGAGATTACAGTTATGTCAGACGAAGTACTTTAAGCTATTTTCTTTAATCGCCACCCCTCCCTGTTTTTTATATTTAGGCCTCTACTTTATTCAGATTATTACTAGATACTGTATTCATTTAATCAAAAGATCAGAGTAAAACAAAAGATCATCTAAATGTTTTCACGACTTATGCTAAGTGCACTATTTAAGGTTAATATATAAAATATATTCTCTCAACTACGTTGATGTTTATCCAATGTATATATTTCCGGGAATTTACCAGACATAAATTTAAGTCTTGAGGTTTTTTTCCCTTAAATTGTCGGCATGTTAACGTAGTCCGCAAACAACTCGTTGCCAAACATGTCGAAATTTTAAAAATATGAAACCGTAGGGTAAATAAATCGTTACTGACCCGCGTACCAAATGAGAAACGGTGGTAGCATAACTCTCAGGGGTAAATTAGAACAATACTAGGTTGAATAATATTGCGTGAAAGTTTCTGGCACTGTCACGAAAGCCTTTCAAAACGAAACAAATATTTCAGTGAGAAAAACCTTAAATACAGCTCCCGCTTGGATGTGTACTAAGCAATAAATTTTTACAAATGGTGCGTGTGTTACGACCGAAACATTTTACACATTTGGCAAGAGAAATGGTTTGGTCAGTGCAAATAGGAATTCTTCCCGCCAGGACGTTGTCGTGTTTTGTTCTTTTTTAAAACGTAAAAGCGAACCTTTCGTTTAAAGTAGTTCACTGAAGGCAGGGAAGGCTGGCGTAATCGTAAGCATAAATTCAATTTCGGACAAATTCTGACATGCATTAACCTGTTCTTTAGACATGTGTGATGAATTTTGTGAAGATTTTTTCTTGTTTCCATCGTCTTAGATTAGTTATGACAAATTGAGATCTGCACTGTACGTTTACTGCTACTTATTTACTGTGTATGTGTATATTGAGAAGAAGGAAAAAAAACAGATTGTAAGTATTTCCTACCTTTTGCAACTATATATTAGTTTTAATGTTGTCCTCCATACCTGAAACATTAAAAGAAGTACTTGAATATATAGCAGGTTTTACTGATCGGTTTAAGGGGGCCGTTTACCGCGCGCTTAAAATACGTTGCAGTGTCTTCGTAAACAGTTTTTTTTACGGAACTACTTATTCCACATGCGCTCATTGTACCAACGTACGAAAAGAAAACACACTTCGGACAAGGCTAGAAGGTCATTGTTGAAACATAATGCTCATTACAAATATGGTTTATAAGCCTTCTAACATACCTGAAAACGGCATTTTCAGACTGCCGTTCTTCAAAATGTTATAACCGAATGTATGTGAAACTCAGATTGAGACGTGCACTGAACTTCCCTACAGACTTTCCGCCAATAAAATTATAGGATCACCGCAGTGTCCCATAGTAAGAATGGTTCGGCGGGAACCTTGCACACTAGTTCAACGTTTGGCTCGTTGAGGCGACGTGGCATTTGATGCGCATTTCAAGGTCGGCCTTACTGCTCCGTCGCCTTTGAACTTCCAACATGTTGGTAGGCGGCACCCTTAAAATAAAAATTTACAAAAAGTACGGCACATAAGACGATCCCTTAAGAAGAAAAAAATAATAGTTTTTCACATTATTGTTGACCCTTAAGGGTACGGGTCCCTATGTATGTTATTTTAGTAAGTTTAAATTTTTAAATCCTGAAACGTAGCAGATATCGCAAAATCGTTACATATAAATGTTAGAAGTTGATTTTACCATGTAGTCTATTTTCTTTCAAAACATACGTTTTTTTATAATTTTGGATAGTTATTGACTTAAAGAAAATGTAATTAAGTTGATAACTAGCCAAAGTTATATAAAGATATATGTTTTGAAAAAAAATTAAGCTACGCAGTACAAACTATTTCAAACATTTCTATGCAACGTTTTTTCGATATCTGCTCACTTTTGGGATTTAAAAAATTAAACTGACAAATCGACGTAAACAACCCGTGGTTTTAAAAGCGTCGGGGGACCTCAAAGTAAACAAAACAGGCAGTTTAAATAAGCAAACTGGAAACAGAAAAATTAGCTGCAACAAAACTTAACATAGCGTATATTGTGTATACGTCTGTGACAATTCCAGAAGATAAGCCCAAATCCTAACTTAGGCGACATTTGAAAATGTTTGCTGTCATAAGAACATCACCGAAATCTGTCCATATATTTGGGGAGTTACAGAGCCGCAGACATATGCACAGACACAGCCGTCGATGTTGTTATTAACGCACCTGTCCTTTTTGGTCGCGTGTTAAAAATCAACTTTTATTTGTTGTATCCCTAGAGCTTTTTCGAGGTGATGATAAATAGGAAATATCTCCATTCCCGAAATAAATCACAATTTAAATTGTTTTTTTAACTTTCCCAGCCCCTGAGAAATGTCTAGAGAAATATTTATGTCTGGTAAAGGTGAAGGTATAACAGAAATGTGCTAGTGAACCGCGTGGCTTTTAAATGACACTCGAAACGTATTCGAGCGAAACACACACACACACACATACATGCTTGTATCGTTCCCTCTCCCTTCTCTTGTAGTTTATGTCCATCTGGGATCAGCATTCAATAGCTCGCCGCAGACTTGGCGTCGTAAAGATCGCCCGCTGCGGATTCGAACCCGACATTAACGCCCCATAAAATATCCCAACCCCCTTATCTCTCTTTCTGTATCCTCCCCCCTCCCCCAACCATCCGGCCCGTTCCGTTTCCCAAAGAAGAAAACCTTTTCATCACTTTCACCGTTCTACTTTCTTCCTTTCTTTTCAGTAGTCCCTCTCCATCCTTCTCGCCGGGTCGACCTTAGCGCCGTTTCTTTCGCCCAAGCAGTCTGTTGAGTACAAAATCCAATTTTGTGCGTCTGTCTGTGCCTGGGCCGACCCCTCTCCATCGCACTCCCTTCCAAGATTTTTTTTTCCCACCTCCCCGAACAATGTCCCGGGCCATGTGTGCTGGTTTCAATTTGGCGAAACTCTGCGGACAGGTGAAAGTCTCCTGCCCGACCCCGAACACCAAATCTGCTGACAAAGTGTCGCACGGGAGAGATTTCTCCTGGAGACACCCTTTCCCCTCACTCCCTTCCTCCTTACGTAACACCCTTCTACCACTCTTCCGCGCGTCTTTTCCTTCTCCCCTCTCCTGCCCGTGCCTGTGAAACATATCCGCACAGCAAGTTTTATATGTAAACTTGCCCCTGCTGGGAGCTCGGGGGAATTCGATTTGGGGTGCCACAAGCCCCTCTCCACAGCCAAGACGATCAGTCTGACACATCCCTCTCGCCCGCGCAACAACGGCATATGTCGTACCGGAGACTTTCTCACTCTCTTCCCTACTATTACTTTCTTACCGCCGTCTGAATTTGATAACAAACCTTTATAGTTTAACCATACACTTATTATTGATGACTATTGATTATTTAAGTATGTATAAAACACTTTGCAACGAAACAATACGTTTAAACTTCAACGTGTAGATATTATCATATTTATATATTATTATATTAATAAGGTCCCTGTTTATACAATTACTACGCCTTTACTTTTTTAGTTTCCTTGTGTATTTTAGTTAATATTCAGCTGTTGAGGTAATTTGATAATCTGAACCAAACATTGGTACAGTTTTTTGTACATATAAGTTTTCTGTTGGTTATGTGCAATGTTATCAAAAATTTTCACATCAAAGATGTGTGAGTTATATGACATCTTACTAGAAGATTGCCGTGTTTAGGAAGGCATTTTAATCTTCCTTCGCTGGTAAATTACATACATTCCGTAAACTGGGGCACCTTTGGCCGATTTTAGGGTAACTTTGTCCCACTCAAAACATTAGTTTTGGTGTATTTTAGTTTGTATACAGATAATTAAAATCTGGTGCTTAAAAAAATACACATAGCCTAATCCAGCCAGATAAAATTTGAAATGTTCTTCACTACACGACATAAAAGTAAAATTTTGAGTGGGGAAAAGTTACACCCACCCCCCAGGGCCAAAGTTGCCCAAGTTTACTGTATTTTTCTTTTTAAAAATTCCTTTTGTTTACGGTATGAGTTGCGACGAAATCAGGACTTGCTTCGTAATTCATGTCGTTTTTATATTACAATATTGTCAGTATTTCAAGTATAAGGCACGTGATATTTTTAAAATAACATTTGCACATAGTAGTACATTAAAAGTTAGGAAATTAATTTTTTGATACATACTACGAGGGTGTACTTAATATTGAAATAATACTAATTAATTTAAAGTCACTGCTGAATGCCGTAAACATTAACTCATCACACGCTAATTTATTCCGTCATGAATAAGATGGCTCTTTGCTCTTATATGAATGGGGGAAATGTAAGCGTGTCCACTGCATTGAACACTTTGACCGCCGGCAATAGCGATCCTAATTTGTACTTCGGCTATAACTAGTTCTGTTTACTGTTTGTGGAACACGTGACAGGCGTTGTCGATGTACGGTTATATATTTAGAGGTATATCTCCCCCCTCCCTTTTTCCACAGTCTCTATCCCATCCATGTGAATTTCCACAACATGCATCCCTTTGCTTCTCCATCGTAAAATTTATGACGTTTCTAACATAAATTAACTTTTAAATATACTCTATTTTGTAATGAACCTTACTTGGTAATGTTTTATGGTCGACTTGTGAAATCTTTAGCTACTTTTTTTTATTAAACCCTAACATTTTGTGAATTTTCATTTTGATGAACTTTTTTCTATAGTGTTGCTTATTTCTTGTATGTATGGGTATTTGTGTAGGCCAACTTCTTGTGCTCATGTATAAATGTAAATGTTAATCGTGTGAAATAAAATGTAATTAAAATTCGTGCTGCATTAATTTTGTTAGTATTCGCCCTGAAAAAATATATATTGTGTTCACCAAAAACATTTTGTTGTAACAACTAAAATATTGTAGTCAGTAGAGAAAAATTTTGTGTTCACTACCACTACAAAGTAATTTGGCAGGGAACACTTCCTACAAAATTTCTCTTTCAGTGTAGTATAATCAAACGCCTATTATTTGTAACGATTTTTTTTTAATTAATCTATTTATTCTCTATGTAAATGCTGCGTACACCGTAAAACACCTCATTGGTCCTACGAAAACAAACATATTTTGTGCACAACTTTGGAAACCTGTGTTCCATTTTATATATTTAGGGCCTGTATATAAAAAGGCCACGTTTCGTTTACTGTGATCCTGCGTAAGAACGGACCTATAACGAGGATTTACCTAAGTGACAATCGCTGACACAATTATTTATATTTCTCGTTGCATTCCTGCTAACCTTTGCCAAGGCCGTCTCAAATCACAGCTACGAAGAACTTCTTGGAGATGGTCCATTGTTGCCCTGAGACGCGGGCGGATATCGAAGAGGAGACGCTGGTAAAATCCATTGACATATTGTAGACCAACAGAATGTAGTGGCGTATGTGATTGTGAGGGTAGCTAACCCCTATTGTTCTCACAGGTTCCGTATTGAGTCCAAGAATGTCCGATGGGAATTCTTCCAATAAACCGGAGACGCTTACTGCGACGTGAAAAGGTTTCCAGTGCGTTAAACGTAAAGGGCGGACGAGTTACAACCACCTATATCGTGGCAAACAGGGCCAGAAGAATGTGTCAAGCTTCACCGCGCAGAATAAAAGGACTGTGGTAACGTTTCACAAGTGGTGAATTATTGCGCTTCGATTCGCAGGCCAGTTTCGTTAAGGAGAATTAGGCTAACACTAACAGAGGTCATTTTTGAGTAAAAAATAAATGATAAATATTCCAAATGTAGAAAAAAAAAAGACGTTCTAAAGAAAATATGTATGTAGTAGCTTTTAATTATTTTACAACTTTGCTTCTAAAATGCACGCGTCATTTAAGGTAATTCAGCAATAACAACTACCGTAAGGTGGGGATACTTTGCCAAATTTTG
Source organism: Medauroidea extradentata (assembly GCA_003012365.1). Taxonomy (NCBI): domain Eukaryota; kingdom Metazoa; phylum Arthropoda; class Insecta; order Phasmatodea; family Phasmatidae; genus Medauroidea; species Medauroidea extradentata. The sequence continues at coordinate 37,478 of PNEQ01109775.1, forward strand.
GGGTTACTTTGCACCACTATTTTTTTGTTTAAATTAAATGTTTGAACCATTTTTAACACACAAATTTCTCCGTTCACAGCAGAAGTAATTAACTAGGGCTACACTTGAACGTAAAGGGTTTCTTGAATTTTCATTTTAATTGAAATTAATTAGGTGGTGCAAAGTTACCCAGGCAGGGGCAAAGTATCCTCACGTTACTGTACAAGTTTTCTTTCCAGCATGAACTTAATAATATTTAAAATATATTACATATATAATAGTACTTAAAATTTAATTTTGAGCTTGTATTTCCGTTTTTTATCTGCTTACAAATGCCAGGTAGGTAACGCGTGAGTTTATAAAATTAGCAAAAACGTTTTTCTCAAAACAAGAATCAAATCTGTAACTGTAATACGTATTCCAGTTAGACAAAGGACTAGGTTGCTTGTCGACAGTTGTTAAGGTCACTGAATCAATTTTGTAGTGAGTAGTTCGTCGAAAATTCCTGTTGTCCACTGTTTATCCCGCAGTGTTTCTCGTTGTGTAGGCCTACTCTTGGTATTCCGGTGGTTTTAGATTTCAGTTCATTCAAGGCCCGCAGTTCTAAGTTTGGCCTCGAATAATTAACATTGGACAGCTCTGTATAGATTACTTGCAGTACAAGCCTTGTCAACACAATCCTCGATGTTATATGGAGACTAAAATTGTATTATTTACGTAGCATGGTTGAAGATAATGCTATGTGGAGCTTGAAAGGACATGCGTTATTCTTCAACCTAAGGTAACACATGCTGGCTGCAATATGGCGTCGCACGTGGTGCCTACCAACCAGGACCTTTGAGCGCACTTTACATGAAAACGGTGGATCCCAGAGAGTTGCAACATGAGTTTTTTTTTCTTATTACGACGCACTGATTAATTACTGTGGTATCAAACATTCATTTTTCGGTTGCAGTAACCGTATTGTTCATAACAACAGGGTGCAGACCACTATATTTTTCATGATAGGGGCTACGTACGACTCACCATAACTTAATTTTGTCATAGATTTTGGTTTACTTACTTCACATACAACATTTTGTTCGTCTAATGCAAGTACCTGCATATCGTAATTTCCCACAGTAAATGGTTTTCAGAATTCACTGTCCTTAATATTTATAATTGATCACGGGTGTCACATATTAAAACTCTTCTTTTAACAAAAGCAATCCCTCTGGGAATATTTGGTCACGTATATCTAAAATACGTTGTAATTGTACGTTATAATTTCCAGAAAAAATACGGGAATGATTTCTTGCTATTTTTGTCCACGTAATAACATTACAGTTTTCCATTTTTATATGAAACACTTTAATTGTGTGCAACAACTTTTTATTAGAAATAATTTATTCTCCTGTTACGTGACAAATTTGCTTGAGTGTGCAAATCAGACTTCACTTCGTTGCTATTTCGCGCGACTGTGCGCTGTCGCGGCAGATGGCTGCGGACGCAGAACTGCGGGAAATAGTCGGTGTCGAGCTAGGGGTGTTTGGTAGCAGAAGGGGATTGGTGGATGGGGGGAAGCAGTGATCGCACCCCTGGCGCCCCTCAATATTGAATCAATAGGACGTCACCTCTGCTGTCGCTCAGCCTGCCCCCTGCGAGGTAGGCAATAAAACACACGCTCACCTATCGTTCTAGGCCGGCGGGGTGTGGGTTTGGAAGGGCTCAAGGGTGGCAAGGGGGGGACGCCAGTCAGCAAAACTGACGGCTGCGGCGTGCGACATTAATCTTTTTTATTTGACAGGCGATGAGGCTAATGCAGTGAGCGTAGGATCGACTCTGCTGGCCCGTGGGCAGGGGCGCGTCGGGTGAAGGGGAGGGGGAGGGCACGTATGTGTGTGGTTTCGCAATTTCGCGCCCTGCAGTTCACCGCGTGATCGAGCCGGGATTTGAAAAAAAAAAAAAAATCAAACTGCAAGATAACGGAGCACCCTGCACCGAAAATATTTGCTATCTCGTTCCCGAGGCAAGCTGCAAGAAGAACTTATTCAATTATGTCACTATTAAAACTTAACGTAAATAATCACGCCGTGCCGTATCTAAACTATTCCATAGATTATTGTGATTGGTTTTTAATTAACTGTCTGTTAAGGTGGCGCCTGTCCAGTCCGTCTAGGGGTGTGCACATAGTTTCGGCCGTTACAAGATTATTCGAAAATTACTTATCGCGCATGGGTGATGTCTGCTTAAGAATAGCATTACACGTGTCCGGACCCTTTCAGGCTCACAAGTCACTAAAGTATATTTTGTAGCCGATTAATATGTCAAATATGGGCGTTTCTGCGGCAGTGTTGCCTGTGTTAAGAGGAGTAAAAATCTCACAGCTGAAAAAAAAAAAAGTAATATTGTCTCGAGACAGCATCATTTCTTTTTAAATTGACCGTCAATTTGTACGATATATATAGCATGGGTTATTTATTCCTAAGTTTTAAACAGCGCCTTGTGTTCCTAGCCTTTGAAACTAACCCGTATGGCAAGAAACATCCAAAGAGTTTACAAAAACAAATCTCTAAATAACTTACATAAATAGATACACATACAAAAAACACGTAATCATACCGTGATTACGCAACAGTGCTAAAAAAACATTCAGCAGATACTATGGAGCTCATAATAGCTTATCAAATAAGGTTGTGATTGTAAAAGTCCTATGACATTAGTATTTACCATAAGAATCCCTTTGTCCCGTAGTTACTTATTATATTTAAAAAGTCCCATGAAATGAGGCAAATCCCACGACCTGGCAACACTGTTTTGCGGTCCTTTTTATGTATGAAAATCTTGGCTCATAATATTTTAAAAAGTATACGCGAGTATAGTACATCTTTATGTTTAATATAACAATAATAATAATTTAAAGGTCACAACTTAACGTCTCATAGAGGTGAGTTGTTGGTGAGTAGCAATGTTTTCCGTCTAGACGCCATGGAACGTGCGTGTTGTGTCGTCATTACTATACGTCATCGCTAGAGACACTGGTAAATCGCGGTAAAAGTAGATTGTTTGCTAGGCTCCAGCATGCTATGTATAACACTGAAGGTTTTGCACCTATATTGACTATTGTTTATATGAAGCACCGTGTCCCTCTTCAACAGACTCAATTAGAACTGCGCAGTTTTAACACAGAACGTGTGTGATTTGCCAGGAAACTGTTCACACGTGTCACGATTGAGATACTACAGTCTATTGGAGACTATGTCAAATATTTTCGCGATTTTTCAGGGTCTTTAGTCAGCGCGTCTAAACCACGAACACTAAAAACACGTCCACTCACGGCGACTGGGGGATCAGTTCCGGGCATTTTCGAGCAATGGAACTTCTGCATTTAATTCGGCGTACAAACTGTCTATGTCTATTTGTGCTTTGACAAGTCATAGGGAATGGCTTCCTACACTGTATACAGTTGGCATTGCTCGGCTACTATTGCTTATACTATACCTGTGACCATCCGTAGAAAGAACATGAATTTCTTCCTACCGATCCCCTTTAAGGGGAGTGTTAGACAATTTAATTTCATTTTCAGTTTTTGAGCCATAACACTTATCCGAGTAGGATGCATTCTCGGTAAACTGCTTGACATAAATTATAATGGAATCTTTAGTGAATTACTCATGCAGATTCAATGAAATATTCCATTATTACTTATGTCAAGCAATTTACCAAGAATATATCCTGTGCTTTGTCGAACGTAAAAATTTGATAATACAGTTTGAGTAAACGTTATGGCTCAAAAACTGAAAATACAGAAAAAATTGTCTAACACTCACTTTAAGGCGCCCGCCTACTGGCTGTGTGTTTGTGTGAGTACGGTACGACGCCAAAGATAATGTTGACCGGCTCATTTAGTGCGGTATCACTTCTGGTTGTCCAGGATAAAGTTAACCTATGAAAAATATCACTAGACGTTACTGCATATAATTCAACATTAACTCTAGTTGCCTTACTGCTAGTATGGTTGACAGCGAAATTTCGCAATATAGTTCCGTGTATTTTGCTATTTAAACACTACCATACTGAAACAAAAGCAATCGAAATTGACGTAATTGTACTTTACATAAGTAATAAACAATTTTTTTTATCAGACTCGATTTATTCCTACCGACTGCACATTTTATCTTACACGCGCAAACATTATGTGACGTGCCCAGAGAGGTTAGACATTTCTCGTCGTTAGCCGTTACTGGCGGAAAGATACCAGTTAGCTGAAAATATAAATTTAGCAGGGATTTTTTGAGTGCTCGCTTTATTCCGAACCGCTTGTAGTTCAATACTTTGAAACGGTGTGCGTATTAGTATTATATATTACTCGCCTGACACTTTCTGTGGGGGACCCCGTCTCTTTATTGGTGAAAAGTTTTATGCAGGTTGTAAAACCGTTTTTTTTTTTTTGGCCATTTTGAGGGACTCCGAAATGATTCTTGTAATTGTCAAAATGCTATGAAACCATCTTTCCGTCATCGTTTGAAATGTATCTTCTTTCGTTAAATTGACACAGTGGGCACCGCACGTGTCGAATATGACAGATATAGACACGTTAAATTATATTCGTTGTGACTCTGTATATGTTCAACTTTACATGTGTCACACATTTGTATAGAACATTTTACAACGGTTTTACAATACCCTGAAAGAAATTAATAATAATAATTTTCTTCATTAACAAAAAACAGTCAAACACTGCACATCAGAAAATTTTCATTGTCTTTGTGTTTTCTTGTAGCGATATTCTCCTTTTCTTACTGCAGAAAATGGATATGTCTGAAAGCACTAGTTTTAAAAATGACTGAGAACCGCTAAAATAACGTAACATGTAAATCCGAAATATTTCTCACGCAGAGCTTTCAGGCACGCAACCCAGGTCACCAAAAAAACGGAAGAACTTCAATCGTAAATCTGCAATTTAACAGCTGTTCAGCATTTTTAAATTTACTCTGCGTACGAATAGGATAATGTCCTTGTGTCGGAATGATGTTTTCCTTTTCCTAACCGTGTTTCTTATGAACATTTTGTGAAGGTGTAAAAAGTTAAAAACTGGCATTTTCACCGTAATTTAGAAAAATTCCGCTGCAGGACATTTGTAATGCCAGAGAGACACTTAACATCCTTGTGTAATAATTGCAACGTAATTAAATTATAGGGTCATAGCTGAAAGTCTGATAGAGACGAGACTAGCAGACGCGCGTAGTTGGTACTGATGTATTCGATTCACGTGATTTAATGACCCGTACAGATCCAACGCAACGTATCCTCTCCCAGAGTATGCATTCGTATTTTTGATAAAAGATAATTTTTTTAATGACAGGTAATGCAAATAATAATCGGTGCCTTCCAAACCAATTTGAGTTTATAAAACAATGTGCTGTACTCAACACTTTCGGTAATAGCCTTTACGAAACAGGTGCTGCTATGCTTTTACTTGCATGATATTTTAATCAGTCATGTTATACATAATTACTAACTGTCCTCCGGTATGCTTTGCAATGCCCATTGGATACTCCGTTCTGCCCCTCTACTAGTTCCCACCCTCCCCCTCACCTGGTTCCCTTCACCTGAAATGCGCAGGCGCATGGACAACAACCCACCAAAAGGGTTTTTTTTTTTCACTAATTTTTTTTAGTACCCCTTTCTGCTCCTCTGACATGTTTTGCTCTCCACATCCCGTTTGTTTGCAGAAACATTTGCGGATGCATTCACAACTCCTCGCCAGTTATTTTCACTAATTTCTTTTGGTGACCATTCTGCCCCTATACACGATTTTTGCCCCCCCCCCCCACCACTTTCCCAAAAAATTATATTTTTGTCTGAAACATTCGCGGGCGTTCGCAAAACTATCGCAATCTGATGAAGTTTGTAGGAGCGCATTCGATACAAACAGACCGACAGTTTTATATCTACATATATTATTATTTCAATGTGTTGGATCTGTACGAAAATAAGTACTTTATGTTGATAATTTTCTTACATCGAAAATTAAAATTGAATTTGTATTTATGGCACTAACACGATACCAATAGTCCGAGTTTATCTGATGCGTAGTCACAAATTCAGCCTTCATTAGTAAGTACTGCGTCCGTTTGACAAAACGGTAACCTATCGAACAGTTCTAGTTAAAGAGAATCATAAATATTGTTTTGGGGAAAAAAATGGCTTTAACGTAGAAGTTTAGTGTAATTAACTAGGTATAGTACAATTTCTGACAGATTGAACGGTTGTTTGTATGTTACAGCTTGTTTTTGGTTGTTATTAAAGAGCTTGGCTTTTTTTTATTATACAGTTGACACTTTAACAGGACATTCGCAGTAAGTTTTAGACACAGTTGTTAGTTCCATGAACTTTTCGCGAAAATAATTTAGCTCCAGTTTGTCTCAGTGCGTTACGTGCACATCTACATCTCTGCTTCGTGGTTATTACTAGAGACAGGAAAAATTCGCAGGTTCACTTACCTGTAGGGCTAGCCTCCAAGGATACATGTAAAGTCGTGCAGACAGCAGCTGGTTATTAGCTGCTCGCTGACAGTGAAATGGGCCTGTATTCAGCTATAGTTTTATTATTGGCTCAGCTACCTCCGAGAAGCGTGGAGTAAGTCAACAGCTAATTGTGAACGTGGTACAGACCTAGAGTCGCTGGAATTCTAGCTTGCGCGTAAAAGAGAACGCGAATTGTTCAGGTCTCTAGTTCTTGCTAGTGTGTATTTATGAAGTGACGTCTCCCGTTTAACTGTGTCGTTCACAATAAGGTTACTGCAGCACCACATGTCTGTGATTTGCGGGTATAAATCAAGACACGTGATAGTTAAGACGTCCAATCGCTGTCTACGAAGCAGAGTCGCAGATGTGCTTCTGGACGCCCTAGGCCCGTCAGTTTAAGCGCCCCGTAGCCTCTGTTTACATAATTCCTTAACAATTGGCGTCGTTTCTCCGTTTTCAGCGCCACGTTATTTAAAATTACTTTTCTCTGAACTCTCGCTACACACACTAATAATCCAGCTTAATTGTAACACAGTTGTTTGAAAATAAATAGCTGGATTGGCCAAAGAACATATGACCAAAGTCAAAATTAAAGTCATTAAGAAATTTTGACCGTTGCCGAAATGGCACTTTCAAAATATAGTGATGGGAAACTCTTTACATATTCTCTTAAATAAAAGTGCGCCCTTGTGAAAGTTGCGCTCTAGGCCCGGGTCTAGTGGTAAATCCGGCCCTGGGCAAAATTACAATTACGGACAGCAGACAGTAGCCATCGTGGAACGTTACAAATTGTCCCATCTTCTCTGACATAACAAAGGACTGAGAGGAACACGCTGTCCTGACTTGCACCGATGTCCCTCGCGATCCGAACCGAAGGTCACGCCCAATTGTCGTCCCGACCCCGGCACACGTGTTCAAGTGGGGCGATACTTCGCCGAAGAGAGAGGCGCGAACCTACCGCCGAGTTAACGCCGAAATAAACGCGAATCAATTTTGAAAGTGACTGTTCGCGCCCGGCGGTAATGGGAAGCGAGTGGATTGGGCTGTACTTCTCGTTTTGGTGGGTTTGAGTTTTGAAAATCAATTTATCACCGATGGAGCTGGTGGGGGAAATGTCTGTGGGGGTGGGGGGGATGAGCGTTAGGGGGTACTACTCTAGCCCCGTCGATGCCAACACTCTTCTGCTGCCTTCCATTCCCCCCACTACCCCTTTTTTTTACCCCTAGCACACGCCCACTAACGAGTTTACAGTGACGGTAGGCTATCCCCCTCCACTACTCCCTTTTTCCATCCAGCCCCGACATGGTCATCATTACACTGTGTGCGCGGGAACACAGGATGTGCAGCAATTCGCGTCGCGGCCTGTAGCACCACTTGTACCGTGTTTGTTCGTAGGTGGTCGCGACACGGCCCGCTGGCGTCGAGCCGCACTTTCCCGCGGCAACTGCGCAGTACAAGTGCTTGTTAGCATGTTTGTTCTCTGTTTCATTGGTAAGCCTGACTTGTGCGTTTTAACTCTTCCGCCCCGTCTGCGCGGCTCTCGTTTAGACACGTGCCGAAATGTCATTAACCGAATACTAACTGCGGTGTAGAGGAAAGAAAAACAAATATTACCCGCAAAAACATTACACGTACCCATGTGTTTTCAGGGTGTCTAATCCACGACCCCTGGTGAGTAATCAAATGTACCGCCAATTTTTTGCACCACGAGACAAACGGGTGCAGATTGCCATAGATTCTCTTTGGTGTTTTGTATATTTTATTTACTGAACACATTATGCACTCGTGTTCTTTGCAATGTTATTTACATGTCAGTGAATGATACTTGCAATGAGGGAAATTTATAACGCCATTGCAGTGCCTCGTCATCTCAGGAAACCAAAATTCAACCAATAAAAATACTATATAGGCCTATAAAAGTACAAACAAGCCGATCTGACTGTAGTTAACGCATACACAAAAAAAAGTACAAAATCCCAAAGAGGAATTACGTCAATGTACTATACTTCACAAAATAATGTATTTTCAGCTCTCTTTCGTCATGATCAACTTCGAGGCTAAAAAATTTCCGGTGGTGCATATGTGTTTGTGTTAGTGCCTTGTACTGTAATCGGTCGGATGTCGGCACGCTATATTTACAACAAAGTTATCTCGATAACTGTCTGAGGCGAGGGTCATTATTAAATTATGAATTTTGGTCATTTAAAAAGTTTGCCATAATACGAATCACCACTGGAAAACAGTTTCTCTATAGAAATAACTAGGGCCCTTACAGATGTACGGCCACCTGTTTGAGGCAGTTTCGTAGAAAGCGGATTGGGTAAGTGGATACTGTCTGTTTGTATTTGACAGAACTTGTGTTTTCGAGTGTTAATTTCGTGACGTTGTTTTTAGAAAAAAAAATTGAAAAACTTGTGAAGGAGCTTTTGACTGTTTTACCAAAATTTGGTTTTACAAACATTCCTTCCCCTCCCCCCCTTTTTTCAATTTCGAACCGTAACATTTTGTCTCGCCGAAACTACTAGGAACTTGTCCATAGTTACAATATTTCGCCTCAAGTTCTTTGTTTACTAAACTTGCTAAAGACATACAGTTGATTATCTACTGGCGTGAACTTTGAGACAGTGTTTGTAGATTGATATGAAGTTGTAAAGTTTGTCACTAACTCGGTCATAGTGAATTACCTTGCCTATTTAGTCGGTACATAATTTAAATTTTTTCCAAAGTTTAAGAACATTTGAAACCATACATTAAATCTTTAAATGGTAAACAGTATTTGAAAAAAAAAATAAAATATTGCACAGCTTTTATATTCCTCATTCAGCTGAATTGTAATAAAATACGCCCGTCTTGTAATTACAGTGTTTTTGTGTAAAATTGTCACTAATGGTGGACATAACATTTTGCGGCAAAACAGTATGTTTCAAAATAAACAGGTCTTGCCAATATGAAATATATTTTATTTCTGTTGTTACAGTTAACGGAAATTTGTCAACCATTCTCTGATTGTTTTATGAGCACGTAATATATTTTTTTCGTTATAAGAAACTGATACTAACTGTAAATTTATCGCCTTGTATGCTGTTCCTAGAAGTATAAAATGTCAATATAAGCAGTACCTGCTCTTATCAGTCAAATGGTTCCACATAAAACCGAGAGTTCTGTATAGTCACTGCTAATCACCGCCTACCCTAGAACATTTCACGCTTCGCCACTGGTCCTTATACTCGTACATCAAAGATATAGCGTTCCAATACAATTTTAGGTAACGTCCAAACGTCGCGTCGGTAGAACCACTGTTGGATGACGAGAGACCGGTAATTTTCGTGCAAGACTTTTACAACCCTTTATTTCAATGCCTTGTGCATATTTGCAGCCGTGCTTCGTGGTTGTTGCTAGCGTGGCTTTGTGACAATGCGCCACTTATTTAACTGTGTCAATGAGGACAACATTACTGGGACACCACGCGAATGTGCTTAGCGTGCAGAACTCAGAAACTTTTTAAGCTCTCATAGTCTTCCCATAGCGGCATGTCAAAGTCAAAATTTGCAAGTTACAGAACACCGAGAGTTAAAAACATCCTTAACTAGGGCTATGAATTGATGTGATGGTTTATCGCGGGAAAACTTGACTCTTCTCTGGGTTTCAACGTACGTTCAGCTTATCAAAAACTCGCTTGATTTCCCGTGTACGTGGAGGTGTTACCCTGTTTGATTGAGCCAGTAAGAATCCCGCTATTGTAATATTTCGATGCCTGTCATCGGTTTGCTGGCAGCTACGCCGTGTCAGACGTGCATCACCCATCCATACATGTTATGACAAACTACAGCGTTTTCAAGGGTATGTTGGCACAAAATATTTTCGCGATATACCATCATTAGAGGTGAGTCAATTTCGTAATGACATTACAGGTCAGGTTGAACGCCAAAAATATATACTTCATAGACCACGTGTGTGATTAGCTGGCGACTGTCACGAAACGCATTTGACTACTGCAAGCCAGTAGTAAATAAGGAAATGATTCATAGAGCTATCGTTCGTAATATTGTAAGCCAATGAATAATCGACTGTATCCAGAGCGTGTACAGGACTTAGCAATGTAGACTACTGCCAGATGAATCCGCGAAATTGACGTACCTCTATCATCTCTACCCATGAACTTATCGCATGTTTTAGTGCACATCTGCAGCTATACTTCATGGTTATTGGCATCATGTATTTCTGAAGTGACGTCTCTTATTTGACTGTGGCAATCACAATAAGGTAACTGCAACAGCACATGTCTGTGATTTGCGGGAGGAAATCAAGACACGTGAGAGTTAAGACGTCCAATTTCTGGCTATGAAGCAAAGCTGTAGGTGTGCACGTAAGGGATTGAAACAAGTTGCTGCAGAAATCTTCTCGTGAAAACTACCTGTCGCTACACGTGGTTAATAAAACCAGTGTACAACTCCGTCGCTTTTAAAAGGTAACTTCTGAGGATGACATTAAATACGTTTGTATAGTTTACTGTCTGTACGAAAATGCTTAACAATTGCTCACATCACCACGAAGGGGCTATATCACTTCATGTTTACTAGCTGTGGAACTGCGTAGGTAGACAACCAGTGACTCTGAGTACGAGAGAAATGACCATGACCTGAATTAAAGAACCATCTCATCATTCGCATGGAACGATTACGACAAACCGTTGTAAACTTTACCTTTTACAGCGAATTTTTAAATTTTTTTGTATAAATCTTTAGACGGTTGTCGTAGATCTTTTTTTTTTGTTTAAAAATTGATATTTTGGAAATATTTATATAAACATTGATTGTCAATTAAATACATCGCTGAACCAAAAAAATCCGTAATTTTATAAGTGTACCACTGTCAAATTCTTACACATTGTACATTAATAGCAATTTCTCACATATAATATATTTGTAGGTTACAATGTTTTCATTCAAGCACATGGCAAAGTAGCGGTTTGACTATTTTTGCTACTTATACACGAATGAAATAATTTAGCGTGAAAGTGAGTGTATTAAACTACATAGTGACACCTTTGTAATGTCACGTAAAAATTGTTTGTATTCAAAAAAATTTCTTGAATGTACCTACATTTTTGCATAGGTATGAGTACCTGTATTGTATTTAAATTAATTATTACGTTATTTATAACACAGATGTCATTCTGAAACTTAATACGTTTACTTTCAATATAAATCATTTCATTACTATAGTTTGAACAGTTTTTACTTTGGGTAAGTAGCGAAAATAGTCAAATCGCTACTTTGTCATGAGTTTGTACGAAAATTATGGAACCAGAATTGGTTTTGTATTTGTGAGGAAATACTATTATTGTAATATATAGAGACATGAACTTTTCGCGAAAAGAAATTTGCCTCACTTTGTATCAGTGACTTGTGTGCACGTCTGCAGACTTGCTTCACGGTCAGAGATTGGATGTTTTGACATTCGTGTGTCGTGGGGTTTTACACGCAAATCACAGACGTGTGGTGTTACAGTAACCTTATAGTGATTGGTACAGTCAAATGAGAAACGTCACAGTTCAAAGGCACGCTGCCAATATCTATGAAGCAGAACTGCAGACGTGCACATAAGGTACTGGAACAAAGTGGGGCAAAATTCTTTTCGCGAAAAGTTCATGTCTCTAGTAATGTATAATAATTGAATAGTGTTTGGTCCAATTATATAATTACGAACTTTTTGATGCAGAGCTCCCTTAAATCTGGCGGGTTGAAGTTTAATAGGGCTGGGTTATGACGCACGCGTCTTTCTAAACACGCACGTCATATGGAAAACCATTGAATATTTTACAACTCATGTTTACACTTGCAGCATTCGACTAAGACGTTGCCACATACTTTGCCTCATGTTTACGCTTACCTTGTTGCCTAGTGATTTGATGACGCGCTATTTAGCTGAGCGAGCCAGTTCATTGCACAGAGGCATCTTTGCAATTCGTTGAGCGGTCCGTGCACCAAGCTGTAGTGTTGCATGTAATAAGAACATCATTTGGTGGTTACACTGTCCAGGGTTTTTCTTTTGATTTGTGTAATGTTTGTTCCCAGATTCCGGTTTTTAACACTGTTACTGGAACTCCTCCCTCAAAACACTTTTTTTAACATACTAGGCTACATATTAATATGGAAATGTTTTTGTTGTTTTCGTCGTAGCCTTGTCCTTTATATTATATATATATATATATATATATATATATATTTTTTTTTCAAGTAAGGACATTACTGACAGAAGGGCTGTATTTCCAAAGCAATTAAGTTAGCTTAAATCGGTTTACTTGTTTTTTGCTTAAATTACCGTCTTAAGTTAGTAATTTCACATAGCCTGGATGTTTAAAAAAACAGATTTTACTGTAAATTTTGATAATGAATGTTTGATTGGGTTTTATTTTAAGTGTTTGTTTGGTAAAATTTTATGCAGAATCGAAGTCCGTGGAGTGTGACAGATTTTCGTTCGAAGTTTCGTCTGTAGTACTGGTCGTATTTTCTGACTGAAAAAGTACAAAATGGCTTACGGCTATCCATTGCAATTTTTTTAAACGTCACAAGTACGTAGGATTCGTTGGCAATAGTGTCAAATGGAGCTGGTGGTGCAGACAGACAGGAACCAGGTTCATGGAGAGGGGGTGAAGTTGAAACTGCCGTGGCCTGCATTACGGAAGTATTACAATATTCACTTGGAGTAATTGAGGAAAACTGACATGTTAGAATGGCCAGACCAGGAATCGAACTCGGGGTCCTCCCTAATGTGAGTTTAATGTGTTACCACTGAGCCACCGTGCTCGATAACATTACGAGTAAATATTATAACTTTTTCAAGAAATTGCTCGTAAATGTAGAGACACAGTAGTGCTCAGTACGCTACATTTCCAAACTATTTATAGGAACAATACATGTTTGTAACTTCAAGATAAGCCCTCGTCTGAAGCTGCTTTAAGGCCATGCTCTCTAGTTTATACTTTTTTTGCGATATTAATTTTTTTACGCCTAAACGAGAGCAGGTATAAAAAAAATCTGTCGGCGGGTTTGTTTAACATCGTCTTCTCCATGTTGGTTTATTTTTTTTTAATGCGGTAAATACTATGGTTTTAACTAATTATGTAACTAAGGAAATTCTGGTTAGTTGACTTTTTAGTCGAGACCGTATAATTTCTTGTCTTAAAAATAATATATAGCTACTACGGAAAAAAAAGAACATTTTAAACAAAACTGCCAGGCAACATTTTGATATCTTCTCTCGTTTAAGTTAAAAAAATAATAATTATCTCAAAAACAGTATAATCTAAAGAGCTTAACCTTAACCACGAAGTCATATTAAATAAGGGATGAGGACTGCAGTGGTATGGGTGCTTCAGGATAAAGTTAGCACATTTAAAATCCTAGTTACTTATTTCCTTTTATGTAAATTGTAGTTTCCGCCCACATTTTAATGCAAACAAAGCTTTCTACGTAACAATGAAAGTGTGTAGATTGTAACGAACTCAAAATGTTACATGTGAAGTCAAAACAAATAACGTTATTTTAAATGTTATGTTAGACACGATGGTTTTCAAAATGGCTCTTTTATCGTGAACCTCCTATAAGAACATCAAGAATAACACTGCCTGTATGCATGCAGCATTAAATTGGTTTGCAGTTTTGTCGTACTATTATTCTTGTACGGGACTTTGAGCGGTAATCCTACATTTCATTCTTGGGAAGTACGGCGCTAAGTCAAGCAATGGCTCCTGTTGTTCTGTTTTACGAATTGGGTGTGTTTTATTCATGTTAGAGCAGTATGAAGAAGTCGTTTTTAGCCATTTCTCCCAGAAACAGATTTTTTTATTTGGTACTGTATTCTTAAAAATATGCGGAAGCATAGTCTTGGATAGTATTTTTTTTTACAAATAAATATATTGGGAACACGTTCAGCAGTCTCGTGTAAAAAATAGATCGTCCGACAAAGTTCTGAAAACAAATATAAGTATGCAAAAGATTTTATGAATTCTACAGGAAACCGAATTTGGTTTTGTATTACATCGGAAACTCATTTAATTTCACGTACGAACAGTTTTAAATACTTGTGATATTCTTCAAGCAGTACCTTATTTAGAAAATATTTTGGCCATCTGTTGTTTCCAAGATTTTATTTTTAAAGTAAAAAAACAAAAAATTCTGTGTTATAGTATAGACCCATATGCTTCAAATGTCTGGGATCCGCTTTCGACAGTTATGAAAGGATGAGAAATGATTTTATAAACGTACGTGGACAATTTTGATTAAATGTTCAGAGAAGTTTCAGTAATTAGAATTCTATAGTATATAATTTAAGCTTATATTAATGCGCAATTCACCGTGTTTCTTTCATTCCGAATATGCAGATGGTGTAGTTGAAATAATTGTCCCAAGGTCTGGTTGAAAGATGTGCTCACTTAAAATACAAAGTGTGGGCTTATGCAAAAAATTTTAAAATTGTTAACACGAACACGGAATCGCTTGATTCGTGTACGGTACGCGCGCCGAACATTTACGGTAATAGTTTGGACTTCGTCGTACACGAGCTTTGGGCGCACCGTGTAGCCGGCTGGTAGCCTCACTTCCTGGCCATCCTGTGGACAGGGTGTAGCCTCCTTCCCCTTCCCCTCTCGGACCGATCGGCACGTTTCACAGCGCAATTCAAATGCTGCATGTCATCGGCTCCGCTCGTTAAAGTGATTGCCATTGATAGCGCTAAAATTGGCGGTGGTTTTATGCCTTGTGGTTTTTGTGATATAACAGCCCCCTAAATGGAAATCATAGCCTTTCCACGGCCACCGCTAACCCGTCCTCTCCCTTCCCCTTCCCCAGACCCCCTCATCGCACCATCTACCCCTCCCACGTCCCGGTGCCCCAAACCACCATTCAATTCCCGCTGCGCAGCACAGCATGAATGTGTTTTTGAGCTGTGTATGTATTTATTGCCGCTCTCTCTTTTTTTCCTCCCCCCATCTCCGATAACTTTTTTTTCTATTTTCAAAGTATTATACGTGATCAAACAACAAAAATTTCACCGGGATGTACGGGAAGAGGAGTCTGTTAGGGAGGGAGGGGGAGGATGCCTACGGGAGGGGAGGAATATGAAAATGTTGTCCGGGTGTAGGTGCCGCCCAGTCATTAGCGCTAATGGCTGGTCATTATCAGCATAATCATCATCACTATTCCATCGACATCTGCTGGATCGGACAGGTTTTCTACCCCCGCCCCCAAACATCCCAACCACCGCTCCCCTCATGCCCCTTGTCAACTGTCTCTCTGCACCTCTTCCCGTCTCTTCCTGCCGTTTCCGGCCTCCTAAAAACACCTCCCAATAGTCATAAAACCTCGAATTTTCGCGGCGTATTGATCCCGGGCGCGGACAGCGTGTTTCGTTTTCTGGTCGACGGCGAGCGTGATCGGGCGGGAACGAGGAAGTGACAGTCCATGTCACGTGTGCGTGACAGTGACAGGTTGCCCTCCCCCCCCCCACCTTCACCAGTTTATCTATTACAGGTTGTGAACAGCGATTCTCAGCGGTGGCAGACGGCAGCAATATGTCTGGTTTTAGCAGTTAATTCAACACTTTTTTGATCACGGACGTTGCTTGGATTCAACTTTCTGCCCATTATGCGTCCTTTCTCGTCTCACGAACGAAACACTGTCACGGGTATGTCTGTCAGTAGCCTCATGCGTCTATTAACTACTCTGCGACTCTGACCATAAATCTTGCTCTCAAGCTTCCTAACCGGTATTTTAAACAAAATATCGTCGTGAATCTTTCTTTTCGAACACAATACTGGTTTTCTTAATATGTGATTATACTTTCAAACGAATTAAAAAATATACTGTTCTCTTAATTTGAATAAAATAGTAAAGAAATCTTATATAATGAAAAATAAAATACATTTTCTTGGTCTACGTAGTATATCACCAAATAAACGACGCGTGTTTAAAAATAGTTGCTCTGAATATAAAATTACTGAAAGTTACTCTAATGTTAAGCAATTATTTTTTTTAATTTCGTGCAAAATGTCTTGGTTGTGATGGTACTGCAGTGAGTGTTGCTGTAAACTAGACTGAGTGGACGCTAGTATATTTTTTACTTTTGTGGCATGGAAACGGGAAAGGCGTTAGGTCGAATATACCACGGCCGTCAAACACCTCATCGCCTCTAGGCGCGGAGTACCAAACTAGCGGGCAGCGTTTTCGTAGTGAGGGCTTTCCAACGGGACTTCAAGCGGTGACCGTTATTTTATCTGTGAAAAGTATGCGGTAAAGTCCAATGCACGTTTCAGAGATTTTGTTTTGCGATCATGGTTGAAATTTCTATTAGCTACAAAAACGTGGAAGAGTTTTTTTTTCTCCACTTTTGGGGAGTTTGTAAATTATGGTTTGATATAGCGGATGATGTTTTTAAAATCATAGGGCCACAGTTTGAAATGTGTCTTCTTTTCGTAGATAAACAAATTGGTAATATTTCTAATAGTTACATATGAAAAAAAAATGCTCTCCGTGCCACGCTACAACACGGCTCACGCGTCAGGTCCACCAACTTTTAACATTTCTGTCTAGCGCTGGTGAGAGATGACATGATGAGAGTATGGAGCAGCGCCGGAATGAAAGGGAGGGGGAAACGGGAGATCCCCGGGAGACCCCGCCGACCAGTGGCATCGTCTGGCACGATTCCCGCCGGGAATCGAACCCGGACCGCCTTTTTGAGGAGGCAAGTGCTCTACTCGCTGCTCCAACCACGGCCGCAGCTTCAAGCAATTTTTGGCAACTTGTCTTCGCATATGGACGTTGTTAAGATATAAGCACAAAACTCGTGTTGCCTTGCCACATAATATAACTTTGGTGACTAACCATATAACAGGCTTATTTGGAAACCGATATGTACAAAAGTCGTTACATTGTCAGTGAGCGATGGCTTTTGTTGAATAAAATATAATTTTCTTGGTGAAACCAAGTTATTTATGTGGTTGTTGAAACCAAATTATTTTGTTGCTCCATTGTGTAAGAATATGATTTTACAGCGAAAGATAACCAATACGTCTGTGAGATTATATTCGAGGCTATAGATAGGGTTAGGAAAAATTCGCGAATTCAATGACCTGCATGCTAGAATTCAATGTCGTATGCATACTCAATCCCCGACTATTCGTTCTTTGTCGGCTGTCTAAATGAGCAGCAGGTAATGGACAAATGGTAGGACTTCGGTATACACAGGATAATGGATTGTAGCATGTTGGTCGTTGAACTCGCGAAAATTTCCTAGCCCTAGTTATTGGTATCAAAAGGAGCTATCTCCACTGTGCAAAAAATGTACAGTAAAGGTTATTTTTTTTACCTAATGCATTTGTACTCACACTATCTGGATGGGTTGTGTCTTACATATTTAAAAAAAAGTATATATTTATGTGAGTATCCAAGGAAACCAAACAGGATTAATTGTTTATTACATATTCTGATTTAATTTTGGAGGTTGTCTCAATTTTGGTGATAAATGGAGATTGCTCCTTTCGATACCAATAAACTAATTTGTTCCTAGTGTTTGTTTTTTATATTTTTAGAATATCATAGTAACCGACGCACACACACACATATATATATTTATTTATTTATTTATTTACTAACGAAGTGAAAGTTTTTATTACGGATGGTGACAACTTCTGTTGGGTATACCTCAAGCTAAGTCGTCTGATCCGCATTCAAGACACGAACAGGCGTTAAAACCGCGGCAAACTGGAATAAGGGTCGCTGTTGGTATTTAGCTTTTATTTCAGTTCCTTCCCCTGTTGCGGCCTTATTTCGCCTCCCCTAACGGTCCGCATTTCTCGGAGCGTATGGGGGGAAGGGCCGTTGCCCCCTAGAGGCCTGTTTTTCCGCCCGAGCTTCGTGGGGCTTCGTGTTTGCCAGCCAGATACGCCACGCGCCCTCTTTTGTAGGTCAGTGTACCCGTCAGGTTCGAGGCACCAGGTCGTGCTTTTAAGAGGGTGTGTTAGACTATATAACTGTACTTTCAGTTTTTGAGCTATAACTAGGAGCCGGAAAATTTCGCGGATTAAATGACCGCCATGTTAGAATGCACTGGACAGTGACGATCAAGCCCCGACCATTTGTTTACTAGCAGCTTCTCAGTGGAACATCGGACAATGAAAGAATAGACGGGGCTCGAATATGAATAGGACAGTTGATTATAACATGCAGATCAATAAATCGACGAAATTTTCCGGCCCTTAGCTATAACATTATTCAAATTGTATTATCAAAATTTTCTCTTCGACAAAGCATAGGTAGGGCTTGGAAAAATTCGCGAGTTCAACGACCAACACGCTAGAATCCAATGTCCTATGCATACTCAAGCCCCGTCTATTCGTTCATTGTCTGCTGTCTGAATGAGTAGCAAGCAGGTCATGGACAAATGGTAGGGCTTCGGTATATACAGGATAATGGATTCTAGCATGTTGGTCGTTGAACTCGCGAAATATTCCTAGCCCTAAGCATAGGATACATTCTTGGTATACTGCTTGACATAAATAATAATGGAATATTTTGTCCTGCAGAATCATTGCAAGAGAATTCTTGAAAGTAATCCTACAAATCTCTTGCAATGATTCTGCATGATTAGAGACCGGAAAAATTCGCGGGTTCACTGACTTGTTAGGCTAGCCTCCAAGAACATGTGTGTATTCAAGCAGACATTATATGCTCACTGGCTACTCGATGACGCAGTGATATGGGCCTGCATTTAGTTGCTTCTGTACTATTGGCTAAGCGACTTGCAGGAAGTGTCAAATAAGTCACGGGCCAGTTGCAAAAGTGGCACGAACTTACAGTTGCTGGAATTATAGCTTGGCCAAAAGAAAACGCGAATTTTTCAAGTCCCTATGCATTACAAATTAATATGAGTCCATTATTATTTATGTCAAGCAGTTTGCCAAGAATATATCCTACGCTTTGTCGAAGAGAAAATTTTGATAATACAATCTTAATAAATGTTATGGCTCAAAAACTGAAAATACAATAAAATAGTCTAACCCCCCCCCCCCCAAATCTATCCATCAAGTCAGTCGACCAACATCAATGAATGACCCAGGAATTTTGTACAGCAAATTAAAAAAATGTATTTGCACTATGTAAATGCGTGCTACACGGTATCCATGCAAACTATCATGTAATGGTGAAGCGGGGACGTGTTGACTAGGGATCTACAAATTTCAAGTTATTATCTGACAACAGACTTGACTGCAAGGTACTGTATTCTCATCTAACCTGCTGTTGGCCTGCAGTTTGAGTGGCGCGCACAAAAGACTTTATTCAACCAATACAAGTTGAACTGCAAAATACACCCACAATCTAGAAATCAGGCCACAGAAAGGTACGAAGATTCGGAGCCAATGACGTCACAGTGTGTGTTCGGGTGAACATAGGCCAGTGGATTCTGGCCTTTCGCCAATTAATAACGCGAAATTAGCAGGTCTTTAGTAGTGACTGTATACACAACTGTAAATTTTCAGTGGGACCGTTTGCTTGGTAAGAGCAGGACATTCTCTGGCCAGTTGCGTGCTAGAGGCGAGAAACACATTTTCCAGTAATTACAGAAAAAATTCGCGAAGATTATTCGTGTCAAGATAGTCTTCAAAACACTAGAGCGTACTGAGCATTATATGATTGGTAGACCCCACGATTTTTGGTGAAAAGAATTCTGCGGCAGTTTGTTTCAACGCCTTACGTGCGCATCTGCAGGTCTGCTTCTTGATTATTGGCAAAATGTATTATTGCACAGACGTGGCTCATTTGACTGTGTCAACAGGAACAAGGGTACTGCGACACCACACGGTCTGTGATTTTCGGGTAAAACCCTGAGACGCTGAGAATTTATAACAGCCAATCACTGACCACGAAGCAGAGCTGCACATGTCAACAAGGCATTGAAACGCAGAATTCTTTTCACCAAAAATCATGGGCACTAAATATTGGACGACGATCATTTGACACGGTTTAACTGGCCTCAGAAGAATAAAAACAATTGGATATTAGCGTACATAAATACTAATCGGATCAGCCGAGTGGAAACACTCGAAACGTAAGAGAATGTCGGACATTAAGGTACTACGCTGTAGCCAAGCAAATAGGCATCTTTCCCAACTATGAACCACTTTCTCTGCCAATAGTACGACCTCAGAGACAGCTAAATACTCTATTGGTAGAGATAGTAGAAAATACAATAATCTTTCGTGCCACCGTAGTTTGCAAATCAGTGTATCGGCCTATAACTTGTATGATTGGAGGATGATTATTAGAAACCCGGAAATTTGGCGGGTTCAGCGACCTATCGCGTAGAGGCAAGATTATTTCGCGTATTGATTCTTGGTCAGGTTGAATGCCGATAATGTATACTTCACTACTTCTGTGATTAGACGACACCTGTTTTAACACATCTATGACGACTGCATGTCAGTGATAAATAAGGAAACAAGCCCTGGTGGTAACACGTGTTACGGTTACAAGCCAATGGATATTTGACTTTGGCCAGTGTGTATATAGGTCTGAGATGTCTAGGCTGTTGCCAGATTAATACGCGAAATACTCGTGCATCTAGGAATTCACTCAGTTGCAAACGAAATCCTTTTGTTTGTTTACTTGTCTGTTTGTGGGTATTCTATTGTTTTCTTTGACACGCCCGCTGCTGCAATGGCGTATGTCCAAAATACATATTTAGTTTGTAACTTGCCCGCATTGTAAGAAATAATATTACTATAGGGTAACTGACAATAGTCGTGGCATACATTAATACCATGATAAATCAAGTTGTGGGCTTCACATAATTGGGAAGGCTCCGTATACCGAGTTGACTAGGTTACCAGCAGAGAGCAGGCATGTATAGTTTCGGTAATAAGTGACCAACGTACCAAGTATTCAGTTTAAATGTTTAACATATCTATGGTACTGAAGTTTGAAGCCTTACGAAGTAATGTAGGTTAGCTCTTTCCCTATTTGTAATGCGTAACAAAACAAGAAAGCTATTACCGCACCTCCAGACAATTTATGGAGGTAAACACCATCATAAATAATTACTACAAAACTAGCTGTTTATGCTGTTCAAGGTCACTAAGGAATTCATTTGTAGACAAGTTTTTATATTCGAACACTGGATAAGATTTTAGTGTGTTTGCCATTTTTTATTTAAAACTTTAGTTTCGTTCCATACGAATATTCCTGAAGTATTACGTGTAAAATTAATTATTTGGTTTAAAAAATTAGAGTAACGTTTACATATTTGCGCTGTCTTGTTGCATTTCGGGCGTATGTTATGTAATTGCATCAAAGATAGTTTACAGCTTGAAATCACAGGCCAGAATAGTTTCACTTCCTAAAAGTGTCCAGGTGGGCAAGTCGGCATTATTTTAGAGCAAAGGAAATACCTAAATTAGCTATTTACTTTCTCGTTTTGTTAATGAACTATGCGTTGAAGTGGCACCGTGAACATTCATTGACTCGGCTACCTGAACGTCCGATGGGCAGAAACAGTCGACGAACCCTAAATACAGATATTACTCTGTGCTGTTACACGTCGTATTGATTCCAGCTAAAAGCCTCCATAGTATTTTACACCCTCCCTCTTCAAGACACCCCAATTCTCTTAACTTCTCGCTTTTTTATTTTGATTCCTTTCGTCGGTTTTTTTCTTTCGTTCCGCTGCTCCCTCACCGTCACTTCTTTCTGTCTTCTTTCATTCCTGAAGAGGCCCTCAAACAAACCTGAAGAGAGACGAATTAAGAGCAATAAGGGGAGTGGGGGAAGGGAGGAATAGGAGGCTGCTTTTTTGATGCCGTCGGCCCATATTGCTCTCGTTTCTTGCTGTCTTGCCTGTCCTTGCATCCTTGCTGGAGCATCATCTTGCTCGCCACCTTAGCTCCGCTGTTCTCACACCTCCCCCCTACATCTTGGGGTGGATATGTGTGAAAGGGTAGGTGGGGTGCAGAGCTCACGTCAGCTGCACCGTAACCACTTTTAAGTGTCGTAACAAGAAAAGGCTTTTTACACAAGGGAGCAGCCCAAAACTACTTGGTCCGTAACTGTCAAAACCACGTGGACCAGAACTGTTCAAGCCACGTGGGCCAGAACAAACCACTTGATCCAGAACTTACAAAACCACGGGGGCCAGAATTGTCGGAACCACATGACGTGTTTTAAAACCGTGTGTACTGCCATGTAAGATCACGTCTTCTTCAAACCACGTGTTCTGTCTTGTCAGAACCAAGAGGTATGTGTTTTGTCAAAACTACGTGGCCATCTTATTCAAACTACGTAGTCTATCATGTTAAAACCGGCCTTGATTCGTTAAAATCACGTGTGACATGTCTTGTTAGAAACCACTTTACCTGTTCTCGTGACTGTTTCACTGGCCACGTACAAAACACGCTTTAAAGTTTTGCGTTTCCGCTAATAATGATTAATTGCAGTTAAGATATACTCAATTTAAGCAGAGCAAATATTTTCATACGCCTGTTTGCTGGAATTCTAAAAGTTATTTTCCGACATCTATATACATTTGATTTACAGCTTAAGTGCCACGAGCCCGCGTACCGCAAAAACTCAGAAGATCGTGTCGTGATTAAATGTTTACTTAAGGCGTTCGTACAGCAGCTGATGTTGGAAAGCTTATTTCACAACATTCCAAAAAAGGTTTGGAGGATTCCTGAAAGATTAACAGTAAAAACGGTTAACATTATTAACAGTGATTTACGACGGAATTAGTACTATATTTGGCAAATGAGGAGAGAAAACTCTGTTGATACTAATAATTTCACATGCTTGTGTGATGTACCATTTTGTTTTCAAACGAATCGCAGTTAAGACTTAGGGAACATTTATGTAGAAAAATGTAGCGGAGTAGTTTACGTTCAATTAAATCGCTTGCTATCGATTACACTAAATAACTTGGAATTATCAGGAATTCGTTAAGATATTTATGTTCAACTTATAGTTATAATTTATTCTTGCACCCACAACAAACGAATCTTGTCAGTGATTTATTTGAAATAAAAAATATTAAATTGAACAATAGCTATAAATTGTAAGTATATATTTTGTAACTCACTCATGGTGTGTCGGACCATATTTTGTCTATTACATCACTGACCAAACTTAAATTGGTATGAGAAAAATTTACGCAGTAATAATTTAATGATTCTCGCCTAATATTTCTTGCTTTATGACAGTAGCGGAAAATAAGTGTTTCCAAGGGAGAAATTGAGACTTTGTTTTAAGCACCGTGTAAACAAAGCCTTTGGAATTAGTGCAAATTTAAGTTGTCCTTTTTGACTTTGTACATACACGATACATTTAACCGGGTACATTTCGAAATTGACTGAGGAAGCAATTGCAATAGGATAGTGACAAGAGATTTTACAAACAGATTATAAGTAAGTTCTTCAAATTTTCAATCTTGTACAACTTGTAATGGCACCTTACCACACAAAACTTTATTTCAGTAGCGCAATAAATTACATGATTGTGAGATATTTATATTTCTTGTCATTTCATGAAACGTCTCCTACCACACAAAACTTTATTTCAGTAGCGCAATAAATTACATGATTGTGAGATATTTATATTTCTTGTCATTTCATGAAACGTCTCGTGACGGAGTAATATAAATCAACCATTATTTCAGTAGCAGCGGAGGTCAATTTCGGGAAAGGATGGAGAGAAAGAAGAAAGTGAAAAGAACCTTCAAAGCGTTTCATTAGTATCGAACCAAGTGGAGTGTTTTTGCGTCTATCAAAGTACACGTGGCAAAGAAAACTAATGCACTGGAGTCAAAAAAGTTATGTTCGTAAGCTGAAAGTTACACTTGTTGAAAAATCATTTCAGAGTAAGAGAAGAAGTAAAGAAAACATCTGGTATCAGCCCTTCATTGCACCTTGTCGGCAGGTGATCTTTATTCACCAAGCAGAGAAAATCAATTAAACCAGAGTAACCAAACTTCACGCCTAACTTTTTGGACTGTGGCGTAGTTTGTCGCAAGGTGGAAGGAAGGGGGGGCGAGGTTTGCTCCAAGAAGGAGCGGTAATTCCGGGGGAACTTAGAAAAAGCGACGAGTCTCGGTGTGATGGAGGACTCTTGGAAATTTCTCCCCCGCGAATTTGCAACGCGTCGCCTGTGACCTCTGCATTTATTTACCTGAGGGGAGGCGGGCGGGCGGGATGTTGCTAATGGGAGGAGGATGTTGTATGTCCCTGCTGTTCCCCATCCCCTCCTCCTATCCTCAGCCTCGCCCCTGCCGTGTTTCTTTATGAAAATCACTTCCCAGGAATTTTGTCGCCGCTAAGCCCTCCCCGTGTTGAAGTTCCTCGCTGGAGGGTGGGTTTTTTGGGCGAAGGGGGAGATGTGTCGCAGGGGAGGGGGAGACGTTTGCCGGAGGAAAAGCAGGGGGAAAAGTGCCGCAGAATCTGTGATAATCAGCCCGACATTTACATGTTTAATGGCGACAATACGCCCCACGCACCGCGGAGAAAACAAGCTATCCGACATTTTTCCACTCCGAAATACGGTGTTCCCACCAGTCGTACCTTTTCTGTGCTTTCCTGAGTCTGTGGCCAGCAGTACATGAAACATTAATGAACTTCGTGGAGTAGTGACATTTGAGACGCCGTGGAACCTTTTTAAATAGTGAATCAGTGAAATATATCACTAGAGTACCTTGTCAATCAGTGATAGTTGATATAAAACCGTGAAACAGAATAGCTAAGTTATGATAGTTTCTGCCCATTTTCACTCGTCGAAGAAAGGTTAGTCATCCTTGATTTTCGTTAATTTTCCTTTATTCATATTTGTTGTATTCCTATAGCAGCGCATAAGTTTAACGACAGCATTAAAACTAACTTGTGGAGACAAGATAGGCATTGCTGAACAATTATGAAGGATGAATTACATTGTGTTATGAACGGAAAACACCTTTACTTCAAGAAATATTTTTGTTTTATTTCATTCCGCCGAGTTTTCAGTGAGAATCAGTTATTTTCAAAAACTTGGAATTAGAATCTTACAACTGTTGATTCGATGTAATGTTTACGTGCAGTGAACTGTAAATAAGACATGGTTTGCAGAATGTTCATTTTGTTTCAACTTTATACTATACAGGAAACCAGAGTCCAATAAAATATATTTAACGGTTTGTGAACCGTTTGTAAACCATTGTCGTTTAGATTCGTAAACAACTGCTTCTAATAATGTGCAAAGCGCGCATCGTTCGTTGATTCTAAGATACAAGAAGACGTTAACTCACTAGACCACACATTATAGTACAAATATACCTAGTTAATGGAACGTACTACCAGGTCTACTTAGTTAATAGTGTGCATTTACGTGGGGCAGAAATACGTCCCCGGGACAACCAAACTTCGCAAGATACAAGACAAAATTGAAAAAAATACTGCAACTACTGTAGCTTTACGTCAAACCACATTTAATATCACATACTCTGTTGTTAATACAATGACGGAGCTGTTTCCAGTTGTTTATCGTTATTTAAAATTCCAGATGTTACCGATGCCACCCAGTCCCCTCACACTGAAAGGTCTGAAGACCTACGAAGTTGTTGCTACTCCTGAAATTACTCGTAGGGCTATCTAAAACTACCGAAAGTGGCCCAATTAGTTTACTAACAATGACGAATGTGATATGTTAAGTGTACTGATATAAAACTGCAATATGTGTTCTATTCGTGGATAGCAAATTTCCTGTTGTATCTCGCTTACTTTGGTTTTTATAAGCCTATCTTATCTGGGAGCGCTTTCTGCCACTTTCTTTATTTCGAAGGCGAATCGAAAAAATTTGTGTTGCGTAACAAAATCATTAAAATATTTCAAACTCTCTGTATTGATCTTTCTGAACATGTAATCTTCGGTGGTATAGGCCTATATGTTAGAATAAGGTTCTAAATAAAAAACATTCTAGCTGATGTTGGAATGAATATTCATAATTTTAGTCACGTAAACATTTAATTTCGTATATTTTGGACGGAAGAAATTTTTTGTTAGGACTAAATGAAAAAAAAAAAATTATGTTAGTAAAAAAAAATGTGGCAAAATTTTCTGCGTTTTAATAGGTCTACTTCGGCTGCTGTGTTTTAAGGCATCTTTACTTTTTCTTCAGTGGTATACTTTCCCAATTAACTATCGTAAAATTTCTAAAGAAAATATATGTTATTTTCGAATTTCTACAACAAAAAAGTTTATAGGTTTGTGCGTCGCTGGAAAAAAGAACACGGAGTTGGTATACTGAGCGATGCATATCCGCGAACAGTTAAATTTTGGGTGGTATTGTGTTAAAAATGTTGCATGTCATTTAGAAAAATGCAGTTTGATACTGTAATTTGAAAAAAAATAATATAAATTTCTTCTGCTATTTTATATGCGATAAAGTTCTAATGGAAGTTAGTAAAAAATTGTATTCTATTTCATGATAATTAATAGCAGTTGCTAATATACACTTACAACTTTACATTTCCATGGGTTAGTAAATTTTTAACTACCGATAGCTAGAGCAACGATTTTATGGCGAAAAGATTTTTGCACCATTCGGTTTGAATGCCTTATGTTCACAACTACATCTCTGATTCCTGGTCAGTGATTGGATGTTTTTACTGTCACTTGTCTTGAGGTTTTACTGGCAAATCACAAACGTGTTGAGTCACAATAGCCTCATTGTTATTGGTGCAGTCAAATGAGGGACGTAACCTAACAAGGACACACTACCAATAACCATGAAGCACAACTGCCGAGGTGCACGCAAGACACTGAAACTAAATGTTGCAAAATTCTTTTCGCGACAAAATCGTGGCTCTACCGATAGCAAACAAGACATTTTCGGACATTTAATATTGTCTGTTATAACTGGTTAATATGTTGAAGAAGAGACGTAATAAGTTATTAATTTATTGGGAAATACAATGTTGTCGTGCCTATTAATATATTTATATTATACAAAATATGTACTAATGCTTCGTTCCCATTAATCTGTTCAGTTAAAATATTCCTAATATATCACCTTATCCATACCCTGCCGTGATTCAAATTATTGTATGATCAGCGTTGTGCACGCACTGAAAGAAAAAAAATTAGGAAGTCTTCCCTGCAAAATTGTTCTGTAGTAACCACAAAATACTTTTGAGGTAGCCACAATATTTTAGTGGTATCAGCAAAAAAATTTTTTTTTGTGGTGACAACAAATACTTTTGTGGTGGCCACAATATTTAAGTAGTATCAACGAAATGTTTTCGTAGTAACCACAAAATACTTTTGCGGTGGCCACAATATTTTATTGGTATCAAAAAACGTTTTTGTAGTTACCACAAAATACTTGTGTTGTGGTCACAATATTTTAGTGGTGTCAACATGTTTTTGCAGTAACCACAAAATACTTTTGTTGTGGCGACAACATTTTAGTGGTATCAGCAATATGTTTTTGTGGTGACTTGTGGCCACAATATTTTAGTGGTGTCAACAAAATAATTTGTTGGTAACCACAAATTACTTTTGTGGGGGCCATAATATTTTAGTCAACTAAATGTTTTTGTGGTGACAAAAAAATGAATTTTTCAGAGTAAATACCCACAAAGTATTTTGCAGCTGCCACAATTTTTTTCTGTGAGAAATGAGCACATTTCGGTTGGTATTTGGTGTTACAACGTTTCCATGGATTTGTAATTGTCTTGTACTTTCATGAAGTAACTACAAGATGCCAGTCTGTATTTCTCAATACTTAGCCGGTGGTAATATTACATAACAAAAATAGGTCTTCGTCGCGAGAGAATATGCAACAAAATAGTATTTTTCGCTTTTCTTTTTATTATTTTTGTTTTTAATTCTGTGTATCCATTTACAGTCCCTGACGTATATATCGCGTGCCACATCTTTCCTCTCCCACGTGTCTCAGGGATAATGCCTGGTGATTAATTCCAAGCGGCGACCATTCTTTCATGTGCAACCTTTCGGATTTGCAAAAAAATCGCTCTGTTCTCGACCGCCCCGTATTTTCTCGTATAAATCAACGATACGTTTCGTGCTATGCTACGACGCATATAACCTGTGACAATTCTTCATTTTCCTTCCGTCCTTTTATCCCTCCCGTGTTATGATTTCCCGCGAAGCGCGGAGCATTCTTCGCGCCAATAAAGGTCCTCTCCTGCGTGACAGATTGCCGCCAACACTCCTCATGACTGCTACCAACCTCGCCTTCCCCTCCCCAGATTGAACCCCTACCGCCGTATTCACTCCCTTAAACCCCAACACCTCCCTTCCCTGTTTCTTTACATATTTAGGAACGGGAAAAGGATGTAGAAGGGGATGGTTGGAGCAAGGCGCCTGACAAACGAACGCCTTTTGTGAAATTGTCTGGGAAGAGTCAAGCGTGTCGGCGCCTCGGCGCTTGTGACGCACCGCCGCTGTTCTCTTGTTTTTTTTTTTTTTTTTTGCAAGTCAGGCTGCCTGAGAAGGAAAATTGTGTGGTAGGTTATGGGGGGGGGGGGCAAAGGAACTTGTTCCTCGACTGCGCGAAGTTCCCAGTGGCGGCTTACTTCCGAGCTCGCAGCAACAAACGTGCGACGTCTTGCCACGTCAAACCTTGAGACGCGCGCGTCAGCGTACGTCAACTGTTTTCACAGGATCCCGTGCCAAAGAACAACTTTCGCTGTTCTTGGTTCTTATGTGCGCGCGGTAGGCATGTGTTTGCATATCTAGTATCTTCCTGGGCGTGAACTACTGGGATGTCTTCACCCGTTTTGGAAACTGGGACAGGTTCTTGCATTCCTCCAACGGTCATTAACTGTCGGAAAGGAAATTAAATTCAAAATCTTCCCTTTCCTACACAATCCGCGCTCGCCATTGAGATAATTTTTCTGATTTCTCAAGAATCGCTGTGAAATTTCGAAGTTCTAAATGTCACGAGTCCCAAAATAAGTCGTAAAATATACGTTATAAAAATAGGGTAACTCTAAACTGGAGATCTTGGGTACTGTAATTTCGTGCCACTTTTAGAAATAAGTTCAGGTTTACCCTATTTGAGGAGCAAACATTCAAAACCAGACATGTCAAAAATCCCGAAAACGAGTAAAATTCCATTTCTAAACAAATAAGATGTGTAACGTAACGAGAATGAACTCAGACTCCATGAAAAAACACATGTCTTATTGAAATGGGTATGTTTATTCTTAGTTAGTGCTATAAAATATATTGTTTATTCACTTTTTTCTACAGCTAGATAAGGTGTACATGTCTGGTTTTGAAAGTTTGCTCCTCATTTCGCATTACTTCAGCAAAATTTGATAGTTATGAGCGCTCCTACTGTTTTTAAGTGTTATTGATGTTCGTTTGATGCTATATAAGTCCACCGTACATTCTGTAAATTTTGTCTTGCAGTGAGTAATTGCCCGTAAGTATCCGTCAAAATTTCCTGAGTTTTACCACTGACATAATATATCTCAGGCAGGCCTATGTCATGATTAGAGGCACGATTATTTCGCGTATTAATATGGTAGCAGTCTAGACTTTTTAGT
The DNA here is from genome assembly GCA_003012365.1 of Medauroidea extradentata. Classification (NCBI taxonomy): domain Eukaryota; kingdom Metazoa; phylum Arthropoda; class Insecta; order Phasmatodea; family Phasmatidae; genus Medauroidea; species Medauroidea extradentata. The sequence goes on from PNEQ01109775.1 coordinate 67,549, forward strand.
CCAATGCACACACTAGACAAAGTCAAATATCCATTGGCTTCTAACCGTACAAGTAGGTCACTGAGTTGTAGGTACAATACTTGTGTTAAAATAGGGACAACAAAACATTTTGGTTGTTGGCACTACTCTGGACAGTTCCTTCAACAATGTTTTGTAGAAGAAACAAAGAGTCTTGTTGCTTTTACAAACCAGATGGTAACTTCTACAAAACATATTGTTGAAGGAATTGTCCAGAGTAGTGCCGACATCCAAACTGTTTTGTTGTCCCTATTTTAACATAAGTATGGTACCTGCAACTATACTTTTTTTTTCAGTGTAGCGGCATGAATTATTTTATTATTTACTACTGACTTGCAACCTCCAAAGGTGTGTCAAAACAGCTGTCGTCTAATCACGGAAGTTACGGTGATATACAGGTTATTGGCGTTCAACCTGACCTACAATCAATACGCGAAATACTCGTGCCTCTAGTAGAGGCACGATTATTTCGCGTATTAATCTGGCAACAGCCTAGACTTCTCAGACCTATACACAAACTGGCCAAATTCAAATATCCATTGGCTTGTAATCGTAATACGTGTTACCACCACGATTTGTTTCCATATTTATCACTGGCTTGTAGTCGTAGAATATGTGTTAAAACAGGTGTAGTCTAGTTACAGTAGTGAAGTATACATTATTGGCATTCAACCTGACCTAGAATCAATACGCGAAATAAGCTTGTCTCTACTAATAAGTAGAGGCACGATTATTTCGCGTAATTATCTGGTAACAGCTTAGACTTCTCAGTCCTATACACGCACCGTCCACAGTTGAGTATTCACTGGCTTCTTAGCGTACAAGAGGGTCCACGTGAGTTCGCAACGATTTATTTCCTTATTTATTACTGGTTTGCAGTCGTCAAATGTGTATCAGAACAACTGTCGTCCGATCACAGTGATGACAGCGAAGTATACATAATTGACGTTCAACCTGACCTAGAATCAATACGCGAAATAATCGTACCTCTACTAATAAGTTATCATCTGAAGTATTCCAAACGTAAATATACGTCAGTATATTAGGGTATAGGGCCTAATCTCAAAACATACTATTTTTGTGTTGTTATTATACCAAATGCAGCACAGAACTCAAGGTGTAAAAATATTTTAACTAAATAATGACGGTTTTGTTATACACAATAGTTGGCTATTTCAATATGAGAATGTGCTGTACACTAAGACATTTCCATTTATACAACACTCTTACTGCTGAGATAGTATACTAAAGAAACGAATATGAGCTGAGGTAAACAGCTGGGTTGTTGGCAAACTACTATATATTTCCCAGCGGAACTTGCAACAACTATTTTGCCGAGTCGGCTGGCATTTTGAAAATATGGGCCTACTGACGACACCTTAAAAATGATCGTGACCTCCGACATGTTACAGGCGGTTAGGGATAAAGTGAGCACTAAAAAAAAGTCCTACTAAATTTTTATTTTCAGCCAATTCGTATCTTTCCACGCGTAGTGGCTAACATTGGGAAAATGTCTTACCACTCTGGACACGTTACTTGATGTTTGCGGGTGTATGATAAATTGTGCAGTTGGTAAGAACCAATACAATTTCATAAAAAAATTATTAATTATCTGAAACATAAATATGTAGAATTCAGTTGATTTTATTACAATATTCTTGCATTTAAATAGGAAAGTACACAAAAGTATATTCGACAATTCGATGCCAACACTACAACGAGTAACATAACTATCGTTAATGCTGACTTATACGCAGTAACGGCTAGTAATTTTTTCAACGGTTAAATCTTTAGTGTTCACTTTACCCCGACCGACCTATAGCAGCTCTGTCGTAGTGTGGCGTGCTAAACTTAATCCGAGCGAGATTGGCTGCAGTTGGGTTGGTTTATCTCAATTAGCAATTTTTTTTCACCAGCATTAAAAGGCAACAGCAGTAGCAGGTATAAAATACGATGAAAAAGTCCTTCCCATGCATGGTTTTAATACAACTCGCCAAACGACACGCAGAGTACCGAAATTAATAAGAAAGCCTCAACAAACCACCCCAGTGCAGATGAGCGAGACAGAATTCATGACCTCCCAACCTCCCCGGGCCAACGCTGAAAAAACCGGACATATTCCCCAAAGTCCATCACATTTGCGTGGTCCCGAAGAAGCGGGATAGTTTTGTTGCCCCGGCCGAAGATATATGGCAGCCCTGGTTTCGATCCTTCCTTCCGCGAGGGACGGAGGTGCAGGAGACGGATTGGCCCTGGCTCCTTCACCTAGACTTCCTGTGCCCTGCGCGCGCATGAGTAATGGCCCGCGCGGGAACAAGGTCTCTCACCTCTGAAATTTCAATTTGCCTGCCAACTGCGCGTGTCCTTACCCCTCCCCCCTTCTCTTCCCCTCCCCCATATACTTTCCGACCCAGACCACCAACCCTTCACCCCTACTTGGTCGTCCGTTCCTCCTGCTACCTTCAGCCGCAACCATCTCGGGCTGAAATATTTCCACCGGCAACTTCCTACAACACCGAACGGACGACGGCGACGTTGGCCCGTGATTCCAGACCGAGATCACGGGCAGGCAATGCGCGCTCAACTTGGCGGTCGGCCATATAAGAGTATTGTAGGGTGACGGTGCTTGGAAATACTCTGTGGGATTCACTATCAATGATTTTATATCCGTCTCTATTGAAAAAAACTATCGACGAGACCTTAGAGCTACGACCCGCTTATCTACAATGTTACTACACTCTAAATCTGAATTAGTGAATATTCACAGTTTTTTTCCGTTGTTTTCAAAGAACAGTTTTCACTTAAAGAATCTATGAAAAATTACTGGAAAATCTAAGGACATTCACTAATTAACTCGTGGAGTGTTGGCACTCTTTGTCGGAATCAGTGAAGTTACCGATTTTGGTTTCTTACTGATTCAATTTGTTGAAACTGCTCCATCTTACGGCGTGAATAAGTGAATATTTACAAATTTAGATGTAGAGTGTAAAAACTACATACATACAGGCTGACCAGAAACGGCTGTATAATAAGCACATCACGAGAATCGAAGAAGGCGATAAGTCGAATATAACACGTCCGTCAAACACCTCAACGCCTCTAGGCGCGAAGGATTAATTAGCGTGCAGTGTTATCGTAGAACATGGTTTTCAACGGGACTTCAAGCGATGACCCGGTTATTTTATTTGTGGAAAGTATGTGGTAAAGTCCAATGCAGCTTCCTATGATTTAGTTTTACGATTACAGTTGATATTTTCTCAGCTACAGCAACGTGAAAAAGTCATTTTAAGCACTTTTGAGGAGCTTGGAAATCGTGTTTTTAATAAGCGGACGGCATTTTTGAAACAATAGGGAAACAGTTTACATTGCTTACCGTATATAAATGTATTTGAAACATTTTCAGTAGTTACGCAAGGAAAAAATTATTTTCGTATCATGCTACAGCACGGCGACATTTTTCTTCACAGATAGCTTACTTATCTTACCAATACTGTTCTAATCATCGTATTATGAGCACAGGTATAAGTCACGTGATTCTACGTTTACTCGAAGTACCATGCGTTAACTTATACCTGGACATGTAGCGCGCATAAAAGGGCTTCACATTATATATACAGGGCCGCGGTCATATCTTAGTCGTCTGTAGCCTCGGTGCTCTAGGGGTCAGATCTCTCGCCTCCCACCTAAGAGATCCGTGCTCGATGCCCGGATTTTTTCGCATGTGGGAAACGTAGCGAAAGTTGCCGTTGGCCAGCGGTTTTTTTTCGAGGAACTCCCGTTTCCATCGTCCTTCTCATTCCCCCGCTGCTTTACACTCATCTCACCTCACCTATGATCCATACTACGTGTCGGACGGGCGACAGGCTCGGCTCGCCAGTCGAGCAGCCCACCATTCACCCCGATCTACTCTCACCCACATTGTGATCCTGCTAGAAGGCGGGAACACGTAGATTTCACGCGTGACCAGACGGGGACAGTGACATACGCAAGATTTTATGGAGGAGGGGGCTGAACCTTGTCCTTAATCTCAACTTATGTGTGTTTATTGGAGAATTTATAGTAATACATACATTATTATGTTGCACGTATACAAAATAAATTATACAATAACTGTTAAATTGTGCTACTACCTAGGCAGCTCAGTAGGAAAACACGACGTGACCTTGGAACATTTTGTGATCGCTTTTGTGAACACTTTTCATATGATAACTTCATAATATAAAAAAAATCGTATATTTGGGGGGTGCCCCTTCAGCACCCCCCTCCCCTTTACGTACGCCCTTGGACGGGGATGTGTTAATTTTGCATGGTGATTGCTGGTAAATAAGATGTTCGAAAACTGAATTTAGTGAGAGGTACGCTTATATGAAAATATACTTAAAATTAGATTTATTTGCGTAAATAAAAATAATTGATCTGTTATAGAAAAATTTCGCAAATTAGATAACGTTTATGTTATAATCAATTGTCCTATGCATAATCAAGCCTTGTCTATTAGTTAATTGTCTGTTGTTCCACTAGTAGCTAGTTAGTGAACTAATGGTCGGGGCTTGAGTTTGCGATGAATAGTTAATTTTAACATGCAGGTCATTGAATTCGCGAAATTTTCCTATTCCTTTAAATAGTTAAAAGAGTTTCGTTGCCTAATGTTATAGTACTTTTTGAAGTAATATTTAAATAAATGCAGTTATAAAGTAGATTTTCAAGGTAGCATTACTCCAACTACCTACACATTTCAGACTTATGTTTTTTTAAGCAAATCACACACAAATATTCAAATTATGTCCCTGACTCATCCTTACAATGTACAGAATACACACGTATGAATATGTATTAATAGAGTCAATTATAAATACTCAGTTTAAGACAAGTAATTACAAAAATTATGAACCAAAATTAACCGTGTTTCAATATGCATCAATAATTTGAATCTACTTGCACTAGTAAGTATTAAAACAGCTGTAAACATGGCAACGCCACAGCATAAAGTGAGGTGAATGTCACTAAAATAACTTGTTTCTCACGTACGAACTACCATATCTATTTTTTTTGTGAGATTAAGAGTGAAGAGGTTCGTTGACTACAATTTAACAGGTCTGATATTTTTTTTTTTTTAAAGAGGATTCTATCTTGTCGCTGTTTCCTTCCATCCAACAGTTCCGGGTTAAATCATGATAAGTAAATGTTAAGTAACGTGAATTTCGTTACGTAAGCCACAGCGTTCGTAGTTAAAGTAAAAAAAACACGTTACTGCGATAACATTCGCATGCTGACGGCAAGGCGCACGTTTCCACTCGCGAAGTGACTACATCTGCAGTTTAACTGATGACGCATCGGTTGCACTTTATAACGGAGACACTTTCAATCGATGAAGACAAACTCCGTGGGCTCCCTCTAAAAATATATGTAAAATTTACAAAGATTTTTTTTTTTAATTTTACAAATCCTCGTAAAAAGTATAGACGATTCGCTTTAAAGTGATCACTTCACTACACGTATAAAAATAAAATTAATGTATTAATTAGGACAATATAAGAAAAGTTCGGAAAGTTGTGATGTTTACACTAGTTTTTTATTACATGGAAGTTTTCGTATTTAAAATAGTAAAGATGGAGGTATAATAGCTTACATAAAATTGTAAACAAAGCCCAGTTTATCCTGAACAGCCTATACAAAGATTTTTTTTTTTTTGTAAAATCATTAGTTTATTATGTTACAAAGGTACAGTTTTTATTTCTGCAAATAAATTCCTTGTATATATCGACAGTTCCTGTGCTGTATTTTTGTTTTAATTTCAAGGTATTTCTTTGTAGTTTTACAAACTTTTGTAAATATACAGAAATTTCCTCGTAAAATAATTTGTTTATAAAGTTACGAGGATTTAGAAAAACAAATTTGCAGTCTATCAAAATCATAGGTTCGCCGGAAATTACATAATTATAAAAATCACATCATCTGGAAAGCATTTTTCTGGGAAAATGTGAATTTTCATCTTAATTACGTGCTAAAAAAAATGTATCGCCGAACTGTGCACTGAACTGCAAATTCTAAACAAGCATGCAAGTCAAGATTGTCTACGGATAAGATGCGTACCTAGTAACTAAGCGAGAGTATGCGGGTTTCACAAAGTTTATTAATTTTAAATTAATTTTATAAAAACTGTTTATTCAAAAGTTATTTAATTAATAAGTTTTGTGTCATTATTAAAGAAAACATTAGTATTAAAATTTTCTTTTATTTTGCGAATAGAATTATAAGGCTGTATCTTGTAATTTTACAAACACATACTGTACGTTAGATTTTTTTTTTTTTTTTTACTAACTCATTTACTGTAGTATTACAAGAACTTTTTTTGACAACTGGTTTTTCAAAGATTTTCCTTGTAAGAGTAAAAAAGAAGCACAGTTCATGGTCACAAAAGATACCTTCGTACTGAAGAGGTATCGACTTTCGGCTTTGATTCACGTGTAAGCCTTGGCTGTAGTTGTCACTGTTCGTTGTCATTGTTAAGTGTAGATTTATGATAGTGCAGTGCATAAGCCAACCAAAATAAAGTAAACATGTGCGTTTTTGTGCATACAAGATTAATCATGTACGAATATAAATTCAAACACAGTCAGGGTGTTGCAAAATCGCATGTCATTTTGGAGAAGTATACCTCACATCTACTGGAACAAAAAAAATGTGACAGGTCAGAAAACGCACCGTTTCTGTATTACAGATGAAAAACGGTGCAAGTGTTGTGACGAGTAGGCTGCCGAACCGAGTGACACTGCGTGCATATTTCGTCACCCGCTGCGCGAACAAGTTACAGCGCAAATTACGTGATATTTTATCAATTAATCAAATACTAATCAAAAGTCAGGTTGCACAAATTTAATAGCAAAAATTATGCACGGAATTACAGTGGAACTCATTGCGGCATTGAGAAATAGCCAAGACAGGCTGTTACTACAGTTGAATGAGCATTTGCGCATGCGCTGGAACGAAGCATCTCTAGCATGGTGTCCATTTAGGTTCTAGTACTTTGGGCTGGCTTGATGGATCATGTATCTGTAGAATCCTACATCGCACACTGCGTACCGTCCTATGTAATACGACTCGCCAGGTATGTAGCTGCTAATAATAACTGTGATGGCGTCCCATAGTAACACGATACAACCCGCGCGCTATGTACTGTAGGCCTACATCACGTATTGTGAACTGTAGTCCAAAAACCGTGTCATCTCGGACTTAAGTTCATGTAATATTTTTTGTTCTTATTGGTGTGAGGATTGTTTCTCCAAAATATTCACAAGCACTTTTGCAAAACACTATAAATTCAGCTTGCCTTAAATAAGGAAAGATCCGGTTTTTCCCCCCAGTTTGGGTGTTCTGATTCGGTTATCCAGGGTTTTCCAAAATTACTTCAGGCAAACGGGGTTGTTCCCTAATATTGGCCCTGATCGATTCCATTGCATCCCTTTCCCTCGTGTGCTTCTACGATGACCTTGAAGCTGTTCAGGGGCACGAAAACACCTAAACAAATAAACAATACATGCCTACCTGTTAGGCGAATTAGTAGAATGCAGAGAGAACATGTATCTCAGAAAATAAAATCATACCAGAGGGTAAATATTATTTCAATGTAGTAAACAGAGAGGTTTCAATCTGGTTACAATAGAGCATGGTTTAGGTATGTAGTTAAAAATCTGGTGCATTCTGTTTAATTAAAATGTTACGTTACAACCCGAAAGAGCAAGCCTCGTTTCAATGTACTTGAAGAGAAGATTTTTGAGACAATATGGGAAAACTACAAAACAACAATCCTAAATAACGATGACAAACTGTATTATTGTGGACAAACGCCATTATACAATAACACAGTTCGTCATTCTGTCCCATTGCAAGAAACATTCAAACAAACTAAATAATGATATTTGCCAACTTTATGAATAACATTTACCCAGATTGATGCATTTGTAAATTTATAAAGCGGGATCTCTTGCGCCGCAATTAAATGTACGAGATTTCTGCGTCAGAGATTGATACGTTACTCGAGAAAAAAAATTTCATCGAAAATTGCTTTTTTTTTTTTTTTTTTTTTTTGTAATTTTTTCTCTGCGATAGTAGAATTTTATTTTTACAACACTTTACTTCCTGTCACTGGACTTAACTGAAATAATTAAAACTATCCTCTCGATGAAAAGTTGAGTACACGGAAAAAATATTTTGTAGTAGCTACAAAATATTTTGTTGGTATTTACCCTGCAAAATTTATTTTATGGTCACCATAAAAACATTTTACTAACACCATTTAAATACTGTAACCCCCACTAAATTATTTGGTAATTAATACAAAATTGTAGGGAAGACTTTCCATAGAATTTTCTTTCAGTGTATAGATATTTGTTTACCGATAACAGACAAGTCTTGAGCTTCAGTGATGAAGATATGAGTATGGAGCAGCAACGAAATGCGATGGCGGGATAAACGTAAATACGCCGTGAAACCTGCAATGTAAACCTTTTCTTCATGCTTTAGCATTGAGAATATTTGGAAACTCAGTTTCCAAAGAAATTCTTTGTAAAACTACAAAGGTTGTCTTTGTAAAAAAAAAAAATTCAAAGTATATGTTTGTAAAATTACAAGGGATAGCCTTGCGGTTGTACTTGCAACAAGGAAAAAATTAAATTTTAAATACGCGTTTTATTTAAGTGATGACGCCTAATGTACATGTTAAATAACTTTCAAATAATTAATTATTAGATTAAATTATTTTGGAAAAAAATGTTTTAAGGAGACGCTCGGATTCGAGCCCGCATCTTTTTCCCTTAGATCATCTAGACTTCGGCCTGTCTGTTTTAAAGTACAGTAAGCCCAGTGATAAACTTATATTTGATTTTAAAACATGCACACAATATGAAAATTCACTTCATTCCAGAAAAATGCGCTACAAAATATGTGGTTTTGTATAACTACGTAATTTCTGCGACACTGTGATTTTGGTAGACTACATATTATTTTACAAAGATAATCCTTGCAACTTTATAAACAAACTATTTTATAAGGTAAATTTGTGTACATTTACAAAAGTATGTGAAACTACAAAGAAATACTATGCCATTTTTACAAAAAAAATTAAGCGCAGGAACTGTCGGTATAAGTACAAGGAATTCCTTTGACAATACCTTTGTAACTTTACAAATTAATGACTTAACAAAGAAAAGCTTTGTAAAATTTACAAAAACAATTTTTAGAGCGTGCTGGCAAATGGCAACGTACGCCAACCGCCATCACCTCCATGTGTGAAACTCGGGAGGGACCACACAGAGAATCAAATCCGGATCGCAGTGGTGGGAGGTAAGTTTCGAAGAAGTTGCAGAAATAAAAAAAATAATATTTTTTTTTTTACTATCAGATTTGTCTATAATTTAAAAAAATAGCCTGGATTAGTTTCTTTAAAACAAGTCTTTGAACTTAAAATAATACTAGCGTTAATTTAGACTATGTGTAAGTATTTTATCGTCAATATTAAAAAAATTTATTCCGTGTTTAGTTCGATTTATTTTTATCTATATCCCTTCCTCTACGATTTACATACGTTCAGATATTTTCTTTGTCAGTAATCACTTCTGCGAAATGTATTAATTAAATTAGTATAGTGCGCGTACATGCCTTGTTAACAACAGCTCATTATGATCGTGAGCTGATGTTAACTTCGCTTAACATAAGCGCGTGTGAATTCGCCGAGAATCAGGCACAGTAATTGCTTAAAGAGTTTCGATTAGACAAAAAGAGGGAACAATGTTGAGTATCAAAATTACTAAACTACATGTTTGTACGAGAGTAAAATTTACTCATCTGGGACGTTATTTGATTAGGCCACTTACCCACACTGGCAGTGGCACTGATAATATTGTTACTATACGGAAACAGACGTGTGGTAAATTAACGTCTGTCCGGGTTAGGTCGGCAGAGGGATTCCTGCGACGCATTAACAGCAACTGCAACTTAAAAAATAATAATACTGATCATGCGATATACAGAACGTGACGTGACCAGCAAACACGCATTTATTCCTGGGCGGAGTTCGTTGCACCGCGGAAGAAACACATGAGTATCGAAGGAACACAATCTTCTCGTGGAGTTGTTTTTGCTCTACTTCGTATCTGTGGAAGTGTTGTTGACTGCGCACGGAGTGTAGACTAGGACGTGGACTGCGAATTTCTGCGACAGTATGGCTAGAATACAGTACCTATCTAAATTTTAAGACCACCATGTAAAATCAAAAATCATCAAACGGCTTATATGACCTAAAGTTTTATCGCAATATCAATTAAAAATGTTTAATAATATTCCACAGGCACAACGATAGGCTATGTTTAGTTTAGGATTTATGACGTTTTAATGATTTTCTTGCAACCAAAAAATTACTACATTTTGCTACATACAAAATTTTTTTGTGTCCTATACTTTTAAAGATACATCGACGTTGAATTTTCTATTCGTTTAGTAAAGTGTGCCTGTAATATTGATTGAACCTTTTCCAAACGGTAGTAAGCTTGTTTGACGTCTCGCGTTTGACAACAATATCGTGGCCATCCACGGAGAATGCTTCTGGCCAGTAATTAATAGTTCACGATAGAGTGACCAACCCGCTGTAGGTCATTCGGGTTAAAATGAGCACTAAAAATGTAACCTTTGAAAAATATTTCTAATCGTTACTGCATATACTTCAACATTACTGATTGTATGGTTGACAGCGAAATTACGCCATATAGTTCCGTGTGTTTCCTATTTAAATACAACAGTACAGAAACTAAAATCTACCGAAATCGACATAATTGTATTTTATGTAATTAATAAACTTATTTATTAAACTGTATCGATTCATACTGACTACACAATTTATTTTACGCGGGCAAACATTAAGTGACGTGTCCAGTGAGGTTAAGACATGTCCCGTTGTTAGCCGTTACGAGCGGAAAGATACGAATTGGCTGAAAATAGAACTTCAGCAGGGCTTTTGTGAGAGTTCACTTTATTCCGAACCGCCTATAAATGTCATCACATAGAAGCTCGTGGTAAATTTAGCCTCAGGCTGTGCACTGTTATGTACAGGTCAGTTAATTCTAGCATGCCACCAAATAATAAAGCTAATTTTACAGGTCCATGCCAATAACCTGTAAATTGTAAAACAATTTTGTGTAGTGTCATAAAAAATTGTTAAGGTAATATTTTGTTAAAGTGCTAGCTAAAATTTTTGTAAAATTTAACAGGCTTCAGCAATTTACATCGAACACACTGTTCACAAAAATTATTCTATTAAATTTCATACATATTTGTAATATTATTACCACTCTATGAATATTACTAAGATAATCGAGTCGAGAGGAAACTGGAACTAACGTTTTTCTGTGGCGATCCCCAATTTTTTGTTGGATAACAATTCGCTGCACATTCCACTCTTTTATTCGAGTGTAAAAAATGTTTGGATACTTTATTTGTGTGGTCTAGAAACAGTTAAGTTGTGAGATTGTCTACATGTCATCAAGTAAAAATTAATTAATGAATATAATTTTTGTTTATGGGAAATTATGTCAAACAACCATATTTGTATCCCCAGGAGTTCGAAAGCAACGACAACCGCCTATACTCTGTCCACTCTAAGGTTGCAGCAGAAATAAAAATTGCTAACGAAATAAATCAAAGCGATTGAATTATATCTTGATTCCTCACATTGTGATTGTGCTGTAGCATAGTTATCTAGTATTTGTCAATATTTCAAATGAAATTTACGTTGTACAAAAATGTTATTGACATTCACGTGGATGAATTAGCTATAGAGCATAGAAGGAAGACGTTTCGAAAGTCTCAGTTACCGCTCGCCAGATCTAAAGTTAGGAAAGAGGAAGAAGGGTGGGGGACGTAATCTCATCTCGTTCTTACCTTCGTCACAAAGAAGCCGGCGCAGGCCAGAGTTCCGCTCTAATATTCTCTTTTTACGTGCGCTCTGCCCACCTCCTCCCCCTATCCCCTTTTAGACAAGCGCTGTACCCAGGCCTCATCATCCACCGTATTCGGGCGCAAATCCAGCCCCGCGCTGTTTGCCCTCGCGTTGATGTTAATATTGCAGGCGCGCGCGGCGGAACGGCAGCACAGCCAGCGGCAGCTCTACGCCCCTCTTCCCCTCCAGAAACATTCCACTGTTCAAACACGGCCACGCTGGGCCGGTAGCGAAAACGCGGAACTTCCTTCGCGCCCCAGCGTGGGACTTGGTCCGTGGACCCCGTGGTTGAAGGAGGAGGAACTTCTTCAGTGAACTTTATACTTCACTCGCAACAAGCGTCAAGCACTCGCCAAATTAAAAATTCAGTGCTAATTCCTCCGAGAAGACTTAAGAGCAGAGTGCGTGAGACATATTACACCGCAGGGAATCTCGGTGGAACTGAACGTTCGGGTAAAATAAACGTGCGTTCAGTGACGGATTATCATAAGTCTGTAAACTCTTTAGATTTTCCTTCGCAAAGTTTCTATCTCGTACGAGGAATCCACCGTAGTTTGCAAACAGTTACTTAATACACACGCAGCCGGAACATGTGGCAGAATAGTCTCAATTTCTTAATTATCAAAGCATCATGTCTAATGGTGAACCACATACAATTCTATGCTGTTCAGGATAAACTGAGTAATGCTTACAATTTCCTGAGAGCCATTATGCCTCCATCTTACTATTTAAAATACGAAAACTTCCATATAACTAAATACTACGTAAACATTCCACAACTCTCAAAACTTCACTTATATAGCTCCAATAGATGCATTGTTTTAGTTTAATAGTGTTGGAAAGTGTTCGCTTTAAAGTGAACAAGGCTATACTCAAAATTCTATACTTAGCTTCAAATGATGATGGCACGCAGTTACTGTTTACCCACAAGTTCAGCTTCGCCCTCATTGGCTTCCAAAACATCGATGTTAAAGGACCTAAGTACGAAAACGAGAAAATTGAATTTGTGTTCCTAATACACTGCAGATAAAATTACGGAAGCAATTTAAACTTAACTATACGACGTTTTGAATTAACATGGGATTTATTTTACTATCTGCGCTGTAACCTGTTATTTTCCAAAATACGACAAAAAAACTAGAATTTTTTTATTTGAAAAGCAAAAGACTGAAACATAGAATAAAACACACTCGATGAAAACACCCATGTAGATAACAATCGCTATTATGTAACAGTTCCTCAGTACAAAGTTTTATCATAACATGTTCAAGTACCGAGATAGGAAGCGCAAAAGTAAAATATCTAAACGTATTTGAAAGGACCAGGGTTTGCTATCCAGCTATATTGATTATTGTTTACCGTTGCTTTACGAAGGCACTTCATGATTTTCTATTTTATGTATTTCACGCCTGTTGCTCTGTATCTACTGATCCCGCTGAATACGAGACATTTAATACCCGTAAATGTGTAGAAGTAATGTGTTCACTAGGTTAAATATACAAAATTGAATGTAAACATGCAACAAAAATATCTGCCAAACATATGTTGCTGTATGAACAAATGATCTTAAAGCTATGACAATAACGTACATTTATGCGCTATAAAAATTTTAGTACTTTTACAAGAAAATCCTTGGAAACCAAGATGCCAAATAAATTCCTTGTAGTACTACAAATTTGTTATTTAAAAAGTTCAAGTATTACATGGTACAGCCTTGTATTTTTACATGCAGTAAGGAGAAATAACATGAGACATATTTACTTTATTCTCATCAATAAAGAAAATGTATTTTTAATTAAGTGTTTAACAAGTGATTTTACGTATAATTATTTTAAGAAACAATTTGTGGAGGCACCAGTATTCGAACTGCAGCCTTGCATTCGATGATCGCACACCTTACCTCTAATGCACGATACACTGTTACTTACACCACGTACATTTCAATGACTTAAAACTGTCGTAATATTGTAGTAGCCTACGAAATTAATGCGAATATTCACTTTATCCAGAAAAATGCATACCGAGGATGTCATTTGTGTGTAACACTAATATTTACGACAAACATGTGATTTTGGTAAACGTGAAGTTTTATTGTTACAAGCTAATAACATAATTAAGGTCTGTAAAAGTACAAAGAAACGCCTCGTAATTTTCACACACAAAATTTAGATTATGTTATTACAAAACAGCAGGTATTTATATCCTAAAGCCCAGCCCCTTGCATGCATACAAACAAAAGGACAACAGTAGAGGAATACATTCTCATTCCTGGAGAAGCTTAATATAGTTTCCCGGAGGCGTGGATCTTCCCTATGCGTCGCTCGGGTACGTGGTAATGCCTCGTCACAGACAGTCAGCAAAACATCCTAGTCATCGGATCAATAAGCGCGTTTTCGAGGTTATTTGGATTCAACTGACGGCGGTTGAATATCACGACCAGCACAGAACTTATTACACGGCTAGTTGTTTCAATCATTTAGCTAATTTTCCGAGTTTAATGCCATGTTTAGTCCTAATTTGTTTGTCAAAATACTTATATTTAAAAATTTTAGGTTTTGAATTATGTCTCACGACTAGAGACGATGGTTTATCGCGTGAAAACATGAGTATTTGCCGAGTTTCAACGTACGTTCAGCTTATGAAAAGATTATTGGCTTTCGCTTGTACGCGGAGCTGTCACCCTATTTGATCGAGCCAATAAGAATCCCGCTATTGTAATATTTTAAGCCTATTATCGCTACGTTGTATCAGACGTACATCGCCCAATCATGCATGTCACAAGAAACTATATTTTCAAGGGTATGTTGGCACAATAAATTATTCGCGATATATAGGCCTACCATAATCTCTACTCACGACATAGTGGACCGATTTGTACACAGCACAAGCGAAAGTCAGACATTTTTTTAATGAGCCGAACATACGTTGAAACCCAACAAACGATAACTCATCATATATAATTACAGGCTACCTCGCTGCATCCCTCCAGCCTCCAGTAGTCTTTTGGAAATGCTGAACCGTGTGAGCTAGTAACCGAGTAACGAATAAACGCTATTTGGGAGAGGCTTCGAACGCCGATAGTCGGTCAGTCACACGCTCCAGGCTTATATATCTGGCGTCTCGATTCGCGAAAATGGCGTCCATTTCTCCGGCGGACTCGTCCTTCCGTGCCGTGACGAAGAACGTTCTGCCTCGCAACTCGGACGTTATTTTCCCTGCCGCCGCATTTTTTTTTTTCTCTCGATATCCGTCAGCCTCGCGGACGGCATTCACACGTAGCCGACGATGATACAACCGACCTCAGGGTAAGGGTAGGAAGGGGACAATACTACCCGTGCCGAACATACCTTAACGCGACAGGCGCTGGGAATATCGCCCGAGAATTATGTTTTAACGGCCTGGGGCGAGCGTTTCTACCGATGCTGCATTGCTCTCAGACATACGGGCGGACAATTTATTACGTCATATTGGCATTACGAAGACCGTCGTTGGAGAGTTTTAAATCAAAAAGCATTGTTCTGACCGTCTTCCGAGAACGGCTTTCTGGCGCAGTTTGTTCTCGATCGAATGATTCTTGTGCCGTTTACCACTGTAGAAGTGTCTGCTAGTAACTTAATTCCACCCCTCTCACCATTTTACTCAACAGAAAATGCGTATTATTGTTAGAGATGATGGTTTATCGCGGGAAAACTTGACTGTTTTCTGGGTTTCAACGCATCTTCAGCTTAACATATTACTGATGGCTTTCGCTTGTACGTGAAGCTATTGCCCTATTTGACTGAACAAATAAGATTCCGGCTATTGTAATATTTGATGCTTGTTATTGGTCTGCAGACAGCTACGTTGTTTCAGAAGTACATCACCCAATCATATGTGTTTCAACTATCTACAGCGTTTTCAAGGGTATGTTGGTACAGAATATTTTCGCGATAAACCATCATCTGTAATTATGGTTAGAGATGACGGTATATCGCGATATTTTTTTGTGCCAACATACCTTTGCGAACACTGCAGTTTCTTGCAACATGTATGATTGGGCCAATAAAAGGTATCAAATATTACAATAGCGGGCTTTCTATCGGCTCAGTCAAATACGGTAACAGCTCCAGATACAAGCGAAGCCAGTAATCTTTTGGTAAGCTGAACGTACGTTGGAACACAGCAAATTTCCCGCAGTATACACTCGTCTCCAATCATAGCTGTTGTTGTTGTTGTTGCGTGATTCTAGCATTCTTGCAGCAGCTAATTACTTTGACGAGGAAGATACAAGGAGAGTAGGAATATAATAAATTAAAGTGACTGTATTTGAGACTAATCTTGAGCCAAGTAACTTCATTCTTAGGTCTACAGCAATAGGATATGGCATTGACATTAGACCCTATGTAAAAAAATTATACTAATATCCAAAGACAAACCGTGTAGATATTTTATTTAGTTTTGATTTTGTGTAATTAAATAATTTCAGATTCGTGTGGCCTATTAATTAATGTATGTATCTGTTGCAACAAAATTATCCACAATGTAGTCAACGCTTTCTTAGATACCACGATCAATGAATTAGGTGTTTGACGAACAGCCAATCTTTTATATATTCGTAATCAGTCAAACAAGCCTGTTATGTTTGAAGCGGTGCATACCGTTTGTCCTTCATATTTTATTGATTCTAAATTGGGATTTTATTTGACTGAAACTCAAAATGAATTTCTTTAGACTAACAATATTTTTTTAGCTTTACGCATTTTCCTCTGCAAAAAAAAATTGATTAAGAAGCTCATATTCGATTTTCCATACACATATGTATAGATTTTAACTACTTTTGATTGTACATGGGGCCACGAATTTTTCCTGAAAAATAATTTTGTTCCAGTATGTTTCAGCACCTTACGCGTATATCTGTTATCCTTCATATTCAGCGATTTGTTTTAACTTTCATGTGTCTTGTGCGGTTCTACCTACTAATCACAGACACATGGTGTTGCAATAACCTTATTGTGATTGCCACATTCAAATATAAAGTAAATTTTTTTTGTTAAGGGAAAGTATGGCAATATAATAAAATACGAAACCGTAGTAAAAATAATTTAAACTAGGGGTGGTAAAGAGAGAAATGTTTTAATTTAATTTTAAAGTGAAAAAACAAAGCAATTTTGGCTTTCAAATCATCAACTTCATTTAACTCAAAATTCAGGAAAGCTCTGTGATTGGTCAGTTTACACCTCTTACTGATACCAGCGCTCAAGATCAAACATTTTCTCTGTTCAAAACTTTTAACATTGATCTTCCTAACCTGTAGTAAAATTAACCTTAACCTAACTCTTACGACATTACAATCCATGTTGTTAACTGGATGTTGCTGTTAGCACGGCTCGCTGTATAAAGTGTTCAGTTTATTCACTGTGATTTGTCCGACTTGTCGATACGGCTCGCGATAACTAGACAGTCGAGAGTCAATATGAATCCGTTGAGCAAGGATAACAATTATTATTAGTAGCAATAACTGAAAGGTTTTACGACGACTTTACTTATGAAATTTTCCTGAACGTTTTTAGCTGTACATTCTGAGCAATATAAGGAAGTTTTCGAAATGTAAACATTGCTATATCACTTTCTAAAAATCACAATGCTCTTTCCGCCTCAGAGTTCGACGGTTAATTATATAAATATTTATAAAAAACATAAATATGCAAATTACCAACAATACCGAAATGGCAGACTGAAAATATAACTAAAAAATAATGTACACCACCAATAACTGACTGGCAAAATAAAACGGGGATTTTTATTGGGTCGTTAAACGTAAACGTGCAGTGATTAAATGTTAACTCGCGTATGTAAATTTGGTTCACTTTCAATGTTATCAACAGTTCATTACGGTCGTTTGTATGCAGAATTCAGGAAATTAATTTTTTTCTACTGCAAAGATCACGCCGACTCTTTGTCATACGGACCGTATTTTATCCTAATATTGCTGTCAAAGTTTTTTAATAATATTATTTAGTATTATGACTGTTTCTTTATTTTAATTTTATAATGCAACTGAACAAGCGCAAAATTGTAAAGTAATTTTTGAATTATCGAATAAATGTCACCAAACAATTTTACTAACAACTAGATAGGTAGATGGAGTTAAAAGAAAGAAAAAAATTCAGAAAGATACATGATGCATGATGTGATACGTGTTATCAGCATAACTAATGAGCCTATAATTCTCTATATAGGCCAGCATAGTTTGTGTAAAGATTGTGTAGCAGGTAGAACTAAAATGTGGTTGGCAGAAAATATTCGCTATGTTTGTATCGATTGTTGTTCGACTTGTAGTATAGTTAACTTCTAATGAAATTTTCATCCAATTTAAATATATATCCTACTGCTTTGAATATTATCTTGTCAAAGTCAAATTTTTACTCTTTTAGAAATTTACGCACAGTAAAAAAGGAATTCTGATGGAGTAATCAGATCACTGGTGAATATGTGGGTGTTTGTATATCTCTATACATAAAATTAACTGTCCCGCTTACTCATAAACACACAGCCTAAACCAATTAATCTAGATAAATGAAATTTTAAGTTAGGCTTTCTTTTACACCGTTGGCACTCATTACGAAGGGATTTTTTCAAAATTAGAACACTGAGGAGGTGAAATAAGGCGAAATGTGTTTTCAATAAATTCTAGATAGCGCGTAAACCCGTTGAGATAGCTAGGTTATTTTTATTTATTTATTTATTTATTTCACAATGAAACTTTTGAAAATGCATAGTAGCCTATCATATTTTCGAAATTCGAAAATTAAGTTGGTGAAAAGCGGTAAAATGTATTTTCAATCCATCATCGGTAACTCTTTACACTATTAGGTATTAGGGTGATTTTTGCTTTAGACTGAAGCTAACGCATATCCCTAAAATGTCGTTGAAGGATTTTATTTTTAGATTCTAACTCAAATATCATTAAAAAAAACTTTGTTATAATTCATCATCTATATCTATTCAACATTTTGGGATATCGAAATTATTTTTAAAAATAATGAAAATTAGTTATCTACCTAATAAGCAGTTTCGTGTATTTTCAAATTTCGACAGTTAGTTCGAAGGTTGGAAAGATGTAAAATATTCCAGAAATCCCGAAAAGCATGTAATAAATGTATAAACTCATTTAATTTCTTACGAATTCAGACTATATATTGGCGTAGTTGTTTGGAGCATTGGTAGGTTCTGGGTTTGAATCCCGTGTAAGGCAAGGCGACGGGGAAATGCTGTGATATTATATCCGCACACATTAGTACACTGTAAAAAAACTCCCTAAAATGTTTAGTAAGTAATTAACCCAAATGCAGTAAGGGACAGTTATCATACTTCCGCCTTGTAAATATGCACATTTTTACAACTGTTTTCACAATACAAGTATTTAACTTAAGTATACATTTAACCGTTTTGTAAAAATGTTTAGGAGTGCTAACATAGAAGTCTGGGAAAGAATTCTACCATACCTGCTTTCTTGGCGCTCCTATACTCACGTG
Source organism: Medauroidea extradentata (assembly GCA_003012365.1). NCBI lineage: Eukaryota > Metazoa > Arthropoda > Insecta > Phasmatodea > Phasmatidae > Medauroidea > Medauroidea extradentata. Next base: position 87,070 of record PNEQ01109775.1, read on the forward strand.
TGGAAAATTTACAAAGTATATTTTAGAGTGTAGCAGCTGGCAGAAGAGTTAATTTTTTGTTTGAAATATAAGCGTTGATGGATAATCTTCATTCGAAGCATAAGCGTTGCTTCCCTTGCGTCGTGGGCACTCACTGAGGTGTGAAGAAATGGGTAAAATGCATTTTGCCGATATCCTCGGTGCCTCATAAGCTTGGTTAGGTATTGTTATGCTGTGGAGCTCAAAAGTCTTAAAATGTGTTTTCGCATGTCCTCAGTATCTTATTAACATAATTAGTAGCGATTGTGGTATATCGCGAAAATATTTTGTGCCAACATACCCTTGAAAACACTGTAGTCTCAGACAACATATGTGATTGTGTGAAGTACGTCTGACACAACGTATAGGCCGTTCGGAATAAAGTGAACACTAACGATTTAACCTTTGAAAAATATCACTAGCCGTTGCTACATATAATTCAACATTACCGATAGTCACTTTACTGCTTGTATGGTTGGCAACGAAATAACACAACATAGTTCCGTGTTTATTCGTAGTTAAATACAACAATACTGAAACAAAATCAATCGACAGCGATATAGTTGTATGTTATATAATTAATAAACTTCTTTTTATCAAACTATATGTGTACCTATCGACTGAACAATTTATCTTACACGCGCAAACATAAAGTGACGTGTCCCAGGATCTTAGACTTTCCCCGGCGTTAGCCGTTACGCGCGGAAATATACGAATTGGCTGGAAATAGATCTTTAGCAGGGCTTTTTCGAGTGCTTACATTATTCCGAACTGCATATAGCTGTCTGCAGACCATACAACGGGCATAAAATATTACAATAGCGGGATTATTATTGGGCAACAGCTCCACGCGTACAAGAGAAGGCCTGCAATAATATAGTAAGCGAAACGTGTGTTGGAATACAGCAAACAGTCAAGTTTTCCCGCGAAAACCCATCATCTCTACGTTTAACATACCATAACATAACATTAGAAACTGTGCACGTGCCTTGTGCAAAATTAATTCACAGCCTGTATTGTTTAGCCAATGGCATTTTTTCGACGGATCTGAAATATTCTTTGCTGTATGAAAGTCAACCGAAGGCCATTGAAAAATATTTGAAGTGGGATCGTATTTGGAGATAAAAGGAAATACAGAAAAAAATGTTCCTACAAATTGCACTCAGTAAAACATTATTTACGACATAGAAACATATTTTTACATTAAAATTTCTTATTCTAGCTTTGTTTTGTTCTCGTCTATTTTTGGAGGTTAAACCAACATAGCGGTCGTTCACAAACTAATCTGCTGTGATTGGTTGCTCTCGTATGCGTACGCGCAAGAAATGAAATATTACCATTTCCTATGTCAGCCTCTATGCACACGACCACTTTTTTCGTGTTGTGAATCAGTAGGTAAGAATACGCAGAGGTTAGTTCTTGTGCTAACGACCTATTTTTATATGCTTACTGTTATGTGATCTCCACCTTAAGCTGAACCGCTGACCTTGAAGTGTGGCAAGTGCCGAGGGTTATCCACTCAAGCAAACTCGCGTAGCTAACCCCCTCCCCCATAGAACCCACTCTTCTCACCCCTCTACCCCCTCCCTACGAGAGCCCGACAATATTTTATACGGCCCTGCGCGATATGCTGCGCAGAGACTTTGCATGCAAATGATCAAGGCGGCGAGCGTTGGTCTCGCAACAATGGCGGCGCCCCTGTGAACAAAAATAATAATAACATGCAGATACTTCTCCTGCTCTGCCCCGCGCCTTTTTACTCGTTCATCTTTCCTTTCCTCTCTCGCTCTCTTTTTTCTCCGCCCTCCTTTCCCCTCTCACTCTTTCTCTCTCATCTCTTTTCCACTCCGCGACCCCCTTCGCGAGTAAAATACGTTGTTTTTATAAGGGACGTTTTGCCACGCAAGAATTTGCTGTGAAGTCGTTCCCGCTCGAATGCTTTCCAAAAATTCTTAGTGCTTATTACAAACTTGTAGTACGCTCTCTACCGGTAAACAAATTCGTAAAATATATTTTTTCTTAGGTCGTAAGTTTTTTTTGCTATTTTATGTCACCAACATGTTTTGATTCATGTTAATGGCCACGTACGCTGAAAGCCTCGTGCCGAAAAAAGTGATAAACAAACAAAACTATTTTTGTTGTTCACTTTGCTGATTGTGTCGAATTGTTACTGCAGAAATAGCCTACTACACGACTCTCACGGTGAAGTGATCGCTTTTTATGGCCCTGCTAACTTTTTCCTTTCACTCATTTTCTACATTTTCGTCGCTTGTCAATGTAAACTTCGCATATTACTAAAAGTTAGCGTGTAAGGCCGATAATTTTTAGGGGACGACCTTAAAAAATGTTTCCTTCCCTGAATGGCGTACAGTATGAAAATGTTTTCTCCCTCACGAATATTCGGCCGTGAAACAAAAATAGGGCAAGGAAAACTAATAAATGAACTGATATGATAGAGGCTGACTCTTAACCCTGGCCACTCCAGCAGACGCAGTTGGTAATCAGGCCGATTAGGTTTAGTATTTATAAACAGAGTGGGACTTGATTACCTAGCTTGATGCATGACAGCGGAACTTTCAATTCCGGCAGCCAATATTCTGGGTATACATCGCCTCCTATGGAGCAGTAACAAGCATGTGTGACGCTTTAAACAAACAGCTTTGTGTTTATTTTATTTAGATGTATCAGCCAACTAAACAAAGAAGGATGTTCTACAAAACGAAGAAAATTAATTCTCGGAGAAAAAATAATTTAATATAAATCTCGTCCCAAATCCAAACTAACCTTCACAGCCAGTAGTGATGAAATAGAGGCATTACGCTAACAGTGATCATACGTATTTGTGTCATGTTTTTTATTATACATTAAGCACAATATATTCGCCGTTTACGACGAATTGGAAATAAGGTTATCTGTGATGCCTAATTTAAATTGTCACTTGTACTACTGCTTAAAAAAGCACTTTCGAAACGGTAATCACATTAGAGACACGTGCAAACTATGCGTCCGAAGTCTGTCATTGTTACTAATATATCTTTCCAATGGTGCATGTTATTTACTCTCGAGGCTTAAAACTAGAAGGACACTTCAGAACGTTGACGGTTCAAGAACTTGCCGTACGCCTCGGCCGAAACTCTTCATCAATCACTAGCTACGTGATGAAGGTGGTTCTGTCAACCTAATGAGTGAAAGTACGAGTATTCGCTATATACTTTTCGGTCCAGTCTACATTCTTTCAGCGAACGGAAAGTATTCGTTACCGTCAACATGATGACTAGTACATCGACTGTTTATTGGTACATGTATTATTGTTTGTCAGATATATTGATATGTTTGTTTTTAAAGCAAAGCAGTATTATTATCATACGTTTTAAATAATACTGATTTCATTTACCACTGATAGAAAATTTTGCTATTAAGACACGAAACGGTTTCACCTAATTATTTAACATACTTTTCTGAGTCATTAACGTGTTAAAGTATTTGTGTTTGATGGCGGAATTTTTCCCTAACATAATTAGTTTTTAGTATGTTTATTAGGCCTAACTGTGAGTCGCACGTCTTTGACAGTATTGTGACCAAAGTGTTTTATGGCTGATATCCACTTTAATTGTACTCTCTTAAAAATAGTTTGTAAATTTTCCACACTTGCGTATAGAAGAGCTAAGCAATTAGGTATGGTAGTAGTGTTCCCATACATCCATGGTAGCACTTCTAAACTTTCTTATAAAACAGTCAAATGTATACTGAAGTTACCAGACTTGTGTTGTAACAACTGTAAAAGTTTGCATATTTTCAAGGTGGGAGTATGGTAACTCTCCCATACTGCGTTTAGGGTTAACTTATTAAGCATTTTAGGAAGTTTTTTTTTTCAGTGTAATTTTATTATGCATTTATAAGTAGTCATGTCACTAATCTTCATGTTAAAGAACCTGTTCAAAGCGTTGACAGTAAACAATTGGTATCAGCATCTAATCTGTCTGTACATTTTGGTGTAGGAGTCCTTGCTTTGCTGACTTAAAATACACTCGTGACCCTTTCCGACCACGACTTCCATCCTCACACAGTAATGGTAAAAGGGTTTCATGCTGTCTTGCTGTTCGTCAGAACCCTCGTCCATTTTACTAAAGTGCACACGCAGCAAGAACTTGCTTCTAGCGTTACTGGGATCTCCACACATTCGAAACAATGAGTAAGCATTCGAACACTTTCATTCACAGAAAACACGATGCCAAGAAGAACGTTACAAGCAGTTAGAACCGACGAAGTCAAGCATAATTTTGAAACGAGAAGAAAAATTCTGTGGAAAATAAATGTCTTCTCATAAATAAAATTTTCCCATGTAGCCCATACTTCAGATTTGGCAATCCACTTGTGTAATTTTTTTTCTATTTATATCCTGCAAAGCATGAATACGTGATACGTAAACATGATGGTATATCGCGGAAATGTTTTGTGTTAACATAACCTTAAAAACACTGCAGTTTCTTGCAACATGTGTGATTGTGAGATATACGTCAGACACAGCGTAGCTGCCCGCAGACTAATAACAGGCATCAAATATTACAATAGCGGGATTCTTATTGGCTCAGTCAAACAGAGTATAGCAGCTCCTCATACATGTGAAAGTCAGTAATATTTTAATAAGCTGAATGTACGTCGAAACCCAGCAAACAGCCAAGATTTCCCACGATAAACCATCATTCTTTAGTGATACGGGAAAATATTTCGACTCCTCTGGAGATTCTCTGAAATCCCCAGTAATTTTCAGGCTCAATTAAAAATGGAGCAAAATAGAACTTTTCCAGCCAGGAAAAAATTATATTCGATTTTTGCAAGTCGTTCGGCGGGTTTAATGTACGTCGAAACCCAGCAAACAGCCAAGATTTCCCACGATAAACCATCATTCTTTAGTGATACGGGAAAATATTTCGCCTCCTCTGGAGATTCTCTGAAATCCCCAGTAATTTTCAGGCTCAGTTAAAAATGGGGCTCATAGACCTTTTCCAGCCAGGAAAAAATTATATTCGATATTTTGCAAGTCGTTCGGCGGGTTTTCTCGGGGATCTCCCGTTTCCCACGCCCTTCATTCCGGTGCTGCTCCATACTCACCTCATGTCACTTTCTCACCAACGCTGAAGACCTCGATGTTAAGTGCTGACCAAAATATCTCATTCACTCATTTCCAGATGTTTAAATTTGGCAAGGGGGCGTGCATTTGTCAAATATGATGAAATAAACAACGACCATTTGAATTTAGGTTAGATCACGTGACTGATAGCATCTATACAATATTGCTCTTATAAAAAAATCTTCCTTCGAATACGTTACAACGCAGTTCAAACACCAGTTAGGCGACGGTATCAAAGTCGCATAGAAACGTATAGTCTGTGTCATGTAAGTGTTCCGTATTTTGACAATTCACTTCTGAGAAACGTGTCTGTACACAGGTTTGCGGAGACAGTGCTTTTCCAGGAAGCCAGGTTGGTTTCAAGCGCCAAACAATGGAACTGTCGTCTCAGAAGAGAAATGTCAAAATACGGACAAGTTACATGCAACAGACTATAATTGCGAGTTCCCTACGGATCGAGTTTGCCGCGTTGACTGTCTTACCGTGAAAATAGAGGTCGGATTTTTTAAAGGCATTCACCGAGCGAGGTGGCACAACGGTAACACGTTGGTCTCACATTCGGGAGGGTCCGGGTTCGATCCCCGGCTCCGGCCGTCCTGATTTCGATTTTTCATGGTTTCCCGTTGAATGCTGGGGTGGTTACTTAACAAAGGCTATGGTCGACTCCTCCCCCAGCTCCCGTCATTGTACCGAGTTGTGTGTTACCGTCTGTAATGACCTCATTGTCGGCTATAAGTAACCCCACTTACTTTACCTTGCAAACATTCATATGACTACGGTCGACGTGGTGTCAGTTAATGGTTTTTTAACATTTTATAAAGAAAACTATGTCCCCAGGACATTTATTTACGGAGATACGGGTGTTTGCAGTAACACTGATTTTACAGAGGCAATCATATTGACTCCTCTCAATGGTGGGCGTATGTCCAGACAGCCAAACGGTGTACAGCACTTTGAGAGTTAACGCTTGCATGAGTGATGTCTGCTTGGAAATAACATAAACATAAACTTTTCAGTCGAACGAAAGGGTCACATATGTGAACTGCACACGCCATGTAGAGTGAAGTGAAGAGAGAGCCGGTAACGTAAAATTGCTTTGTAAGTTTGTTGCAGATTGGTTTTACTACGTAATATAATTTTTCGAGGTAAACGGCATAAATATTTTATTAATTTATCAATAAAAACAGTTATAGCAAAGTTACAAAGATATTTCGTGGTATTAGCTTCCGTATATGTTTTGAACGTAAATGTCGTCGAAAACGTAAAAAATACATCACCATGTTAATTTTTTGGCACATTATTTTTTTTTCCTAATTTTAGACACAAAATGTGACTAAATTTTGCTCTTATAATTTTTTTTTATATCGCATAGTTTTTGCGTAATGACTTGTTGAAGCCAAAATTTGCATTTTTCCGTTTTAAGGACAACACTAAAACCAACTTATCAAAGTGAAAAAATTCACAGTGAATAGCGATGTTGTAGGCTACAAGTTCAGCTATTTTGAAGCACAAAATAAAATATGTTTGTATTTAATAAAAAATATTGAATTTTTAAAATTTTATTTTAAATTTCAGCGTTTTTATTTAAATACAAAAAATTATTATTCTTAGTTATTATATAGGCCTACGTGAAAAACTGTAGCCTGCGATGTCTTTATCCACTGTGAACTTTTTCAGTTTGGTATGTCAGTTGGTTTTAGTGTAGTTTTTAAAACGGAAATATGCAAATTTTGACGTTAACAAGCCATCACGCGAAAACTACGAGAGATAAAAAAACTTCGTAGGAGCAAAATTTAGTTACATTTTGTGTCTAAAATTAGAAAATATTATCTGGTACAAATCAAAAATAAAAACATAATGATGAAAGTTGCTGTACATTGCGCCCGTAAGGAGCGTCCCCCTACATAAATGAGACCGGAACAAGACCAACGGACGTACACTGTGAGCTACTGGGTATGTTCTCGTCTGAGAAGGCACACTGAGGGTGGAAACCAAGAAGTGTCATTGTCATAAACTGGAGAAGAGTGTTTGTGAATGTAGAAGAGAAAAAGGGACAGAAAATACGAAAGCACGCTCTGTTTTCAGTTGGATTTCTCACAAAAATATAAATTACTAAAGGGTTTTAATACACAAGTGTATGTATTCACAAAGGATGCATCTAGGTTTCTATTAGTTTGTTTAATAGAGGAATATGTGTTATAAACAAATGGAGCTATATTACAATATTTCGCAGAACTCACAATTATTTTAACATTGTATTGATATTCCAGCCTCAAACCTTCAACTTTAGTAGCCTAACAAATAAACGACTTTTACTTTGCTTCAAAGACGTTTTACTGTCCTAAGTATATTATTCATTGAGAAACTAGAATAATCAAATCATCCTGAAATGGTTTCAATTTATTAACCTGGGAAACTCCTTAAAGTGTAGGTTTTTAGCGCTGATGAGAGGTGACATGAGGTTTAGTATGGAGCATCGCCGGAATGAAGAGACGGGCAAATCGAGAGATCCCTTAGAAAATCTACCCACGAACGCATCGTGTGACACGATTCCCACAAGCGAAAATCCGGGTTAAGCCGACCGGGAATCGAACCCGGGTCGCCTTGGTGGGAGACGAGTGCTCTAGCCACTGCGTCAACAGCAGAGTGCCTCGAGAAAGTAAACTTTTTTTTTAGAAGGCAGAGTTATGGAATTCCATCCCATCTGGTCAGCAATGATAGATACTCAATGATAACCGAAAAACTAATGAATGATAAATAGGACTACTAATGGAAAAGGTCTTTGATGTCAAGCGTACGTATCACACATTGGCGGCCATGTAAGTATTTGTAGTGTTAACCATAGCATTTGACAGACTTAAAAAAAGAATACTCACGAAAGTTGCTGACGGTAAAAAAATTACTGGTGTCGAAATAACCAAAGGACTTAGAAAGTTTGTATAGGAACGACTCAACTTTCTGTAACTTCAGTCCTGCTGGCACCGCCGTGAAAGAACCCTGCTCATATCGCTTCCGCGCCTGACATACTAATTTCTCAATCCATGTTGCGTACGTGCCCCAGCAGTGTGCTGAGCCTAGAATGGGTGCTGAGGGGTGGAAGAAGGGAGGAGGGGCGAGGGTAAATAAACTGGGAACAAGAACGGCGGGGTAGGAAGTGCGTGGCAGGAGGGGTAGGAGGCGCCGGCAATAAAGAACAGGAAGAGGAGAACAATATCAACAGAGAAGAAAGGAAAGAAATGAAAAGGAATCGCTATCACTTCAGAATCGTAGAATTTTTATAGAGAAATTACCTCGAATTCATTTTCCCCATCGTATTTTTGGGGGGTAAAGGGGGTTTAGGGTGGGCTGTCTAGTAATAAAAACAGGGAAGTAAAGGAAGAAGAAATTTGTATCTTTGAGCAATGAATTTTTTTTTCTTTTGCGTAGAAGTGAAAGAATCTATACAGACAGTACTGATTTTCTTCATACACGTTATCTTGTTAAATGCTCAAGTGATATCTAAAATAATGAGCGTCTGTGCTTACTCAAACAAATAAAAATTTTAAAATATTATTTATAAAGACAGGAAGTGAAATTTTAATAGTTGCATTACGTCCATTTTATGACTTCTGCGGGGGAAGAGACCCTCGAATAATAGTTCTTAACCCTCGCAACGTAATATTTCGGAAATTCGAAACGTTTTACAACTTTCTGAAAAGTCGTAAACACTTCCTGAAAACCTTCCAGTTGCGAATTGTGTTTATGCACACTGAACGCACGCATTAAAAAAAGTCTCTTCAGGGGAATTCACCAAATGCGCTTACGAAAATCTATCTCGGTAGAGTAGCCATTACTCTTAAACAATTCAAGAAATTGGTGCTAGTACAGTCTACTGGCCGTCATAATTTCTGAATATTCAACACGATTGTTCGCCTGATCTACTCAGGTCTGCCGCCAGCAGACTAAAAACACGAAAGTGCGCGTAAGACGTAAACAATTACAGGCTCTTGCGCGTAGACAAAAATAAAATATGTTGTAAGGTGCTTGAGTGCATGTTGAACAAATAATGTGATGTCGGAACTGGACGCGAAATCAGGAGTTTATCAAGTAAAAATGTGGCCAGAAAAACTTAATTCAGCTATGAAATGAATCGTGTAATTTAATTACTAGGCATTCCGAAAATATAAACTTTTAATATTTTTTGTTTATTTGAATATATAACATTTACTATTAATGCAAAAACTAGCGGTTATCTGTCAGAATACTTGCACTTTGGAATCCCTTATTACTATGGAAATTACCTGAGGTTAACTGCAGCTTGTTCCTGCAGTATACATTACCAGTACGAATTAATAGTGCCTTGTCCGATCTTGGTCTAATTGTACAGGTCTGCCAGATCGGTGACTTAAATATACCGTTTCTGCACATTTTACTGCATTTTTAAATAGGCCGGCACATACTTCGAGTTTTTGTACGTTCGGAGAAACCGTTATAAACATCCACCGTCTGAGTAGATCCGATCACATGTCCTCTAAAATAACTGAGAGGGACATGGTTTATATTTTGCTCTTTCTGAAGTACAGTCTTTTCAAACTAATTACATACAGTGTGAACCGTTAACAGTTACAGACAAGTGCATTGCTTTATTTTTATATTTTGCCAATTTTCAAAATAGTAGTACAGTGCATGTAAATTCTTCCACGAATGGCTCAAGGTTGCCCGAAGAAATGTAGTTAAATATAATTAGCCCCAATAATGGCACGTTGGAATTATTTTTATAACTCATAAACCAAACGTGAGCTTTGTGTTTCAACTCATAATCGCATGCACGTAGTGAAGACAGGCGACTCACTGGGCTTCGCAAACGAGTCAAGGTATCAGTTAGCTAACGTGTGAACTTCAGCATTTTGCACCTCAGTTACTATGACCAGATTTTGATAGTTCTCTCCCATTTAGGTGATTTTGGTTTGATTCCCAGCGAAGTTGACCTGGATATTCCCGTGTGGGGATCATGCAGAATAATCTTTAGAGATCTCCCATTTACCTTTTTTTTGAAGATCTCCCATTTATCATGTATCTTCATTCCGGCGCTGCTCCACTCTCACGTGATATCACCATCATCAATCTGTTGACTACCAAAACCTCTTCGCAGATCTCTGCCTTAGAATGATGGTCTTAAACTAAATTGTAGAGCTTTTCTTCCCTTCAGGAAACCACAGGCGATTACATCTGCTTCCAAAGGAACTTATATTTGGAAGAAGGCTGTCAAAACCTAGGTTTCGTATCTGATGCAGACTGTACAACCGTTCTGATAGGACAATCTAACACCTGCACTCTATCCTCCACACGGTCCTCAGCTAATTTTTACAAAAAAAAGAACTGTTGGAAATTTGTTTCCAAGAAAACATTCAATTATTGCAAATAAATATTGTTACATATATAATAACTTTGAAAAATATACATACGTCGACATGCATGTATTTGTCTTGAAACTCTTTCAACAATGTTTTGATCGAAATGTCACTAATTTTTTGGCGATTAGTTATGAGGAAATATTTTGCAAAAGTACAATAGTAAAAGCAGCCGATCTTTATTAGGTTCCACATTCAAAATTATGTTCATAAATATTAATTTAATTTGTTCCCACAAGTTTTCCGAATATTCTTAACCACTTAAAAATACTGCGACGTTTGTCTTGTAGAACCTGGCTGATGTTTTACTATTGGTTTATAAGATTTTTTCTTCTAAACTCACGAGGAATGTTTAAAGTGTGGATTCGGGCAAAAAATATTGGGTATGTAGTTTCAGCCTAGGACAGTGGCACTTGTTAGAAACTTTGGTCGCGTCCTCCGCAGGAATCGAGCCCGTGATTACTATCATTGCCGTGGTTTGCCGTGGGGAAGGAAAGGGGTAAACGTTCAGCCGTATAGCTCCACTTCCCCTCCTTGCCGCTCTCGAGAGGGACATTACCGGAAGGTCCGGCGGGTGACGTCAGTATGTTTCGTTCCTCCATCTCCCCGGGCTGACCCGCCGACCACCCGGGCGTCATGAATGATGCAAAAGAATGTGCGGGAGTGTTTATACCACAAACACCCCTCTTTCCGCCATCTTGCCAAACCGAGTCCGCGCCTCGACGCCTAGTGTCCGTCCTCCTTCAGGTCGGGGTGACGTCACGCCGTCGTAGCCCCATTAACCGGTCCGTCACCTCCTCTCAGGCCGGACTCCCTGCCGGCCTGCGATAAAAAGACAGCCCGCAAATTACATCCAACGAACCCGCTGCCGCAACATTGAGGGTGGTGGGAGTGGGAGGGGCGACGCGGAGGCGGTCAGAAAGGGTAGAAAGGACAGGGAAAGAGAGAAAAAAAAATTTCTCCGGCGCCGCCACCTTCACAACAACGTGTGTGTACGCGCGCGTGTGAAAAAAAGTAACATGGTTTGACGTGTTCGTCCGCCCGACCGCATCTTCGTCAACTCCTCCACACCCTCTCCCCTCCGACACCTCCTGTGGCTTCCGGGGGTCGTTTGAATGTCGGCTGGGGGTCATGCCTTGCGATGGGGATGCGCCCCTCGAGGGGAAAATAAGGCTTGCTTCCCCGCTGCCTTCACGGTTCAATGAACACGTTTTCAATCAACCTTCGAAAAAAAAAAATCCTTGCTCGTAACTGCATAATTTAAAGTTAACGATGCCCGGAATACAGACGGTTGACGAGGGGAAATTTAACACGTCTTAACGTTTCATTAAAAGTGTCGTAGTCTGGTCACAGAAAATGTGTTTCTTTAGAGATTTTCGCATGCGAGGAGTACAACATGACGGAATTAACTTTCCATCCGCACGAGGGGACGGTGCCCCTCTTCCTCTTTAATAACTAGAGGCCGGAAAAATTCGCGGGTTCACTGTCCTGCAGACTAGCTTCCAAGAATATATGTGCACTCAAGCAAACAGCAGCTGTTCATTTGTTGCTCGCTGATACAGTGAAATGGGTCTCCGTTGAATTACATTGTCATTATTGGCTCATCGACTTCAAAGTGGTGTCAAATAAGTCAACGGCCAATGGACGACTTGAAGTACACGCCCCCTGACGTCACCGCAGGGGAAAAGTACTGTGGGAAACAAAGCTTCTTTACAAACATGCTGATTTGTTAGTTGGTGGTTGCAGAAAGCAAAAATGTTGCGCATTCATAGATTTGTACGCAAGGGTAAAAAATATTAGTTTCTACTTCATGGTTAAGATACGCAAATATATATAAGATTAATGTTTACCTGAAAAAACAGCAAATTGCAAACAAATAATAAATTTTCTTGACGTACATCTCATCCGGGACATGTGAAGCCGAACAGCTAAATGAAGGTTATGTTCGGCTGCGGTATCCATGGAGATAGGAATTGTTTCCCACACCTGACTGAAGCTCCGCCTCTTTTCAAGTCGTCCATTGTGAAGGTAGCTCGAACTTACAGTTCCTGGAAGTATAGCTTGTGCCTGAAAGAAAACGCGAAGTTTTCGGGTCCTTATTAACAACCAACAGAGACGATGTGAGAATGGAATAGTGTACTAGAGATGGTCGGTATTTAACGAAACCGTTATTAATAACGGTTATTAGAAAATAACCGTTTCGTTCTTGGTTATCGCTACAGAATAACGGTTATCAGCATCTTTCCCGTCGGTCGGTTGTTGGCTCTCGCACACAGCACAATCTAGCGACGAGTATAGGTACTTTGTCAATAGCTACGCTGCTTGATAATATGTATCTCGAGTGTTTCATTTTATTTTCACAAGCGAGTATAAAACGGAAAGTATTTCAGAACTTCGCAAAAAAAAAAGTCCTTAAAACCAATGTAAACAATTTGGCGCATTAAAGAAATTAGTTTCGTGTGAGATCTCGACGAAATATTTTTATGAAAACAATTTTCGCACCCACCGAATAATCAGTTATATTTCGCTTTTCTAGAAACAGTTATTGTTTCTTGAAGAGTGTGGTTGTAACACGGTTATCAGTAACCATTTAACCATTCTGTTCCGAGATAGTTCTGAGGTGTGTCACAGTTAAAAACAGTTCCTATAACTGTAACGCCCGACAGTAGTTCTTGGTTCTCGTTCGCTCTGTTTCGCGATTAAATAACCGTTCTAAGTACAGCGCGGTAGTGTACCCACAAGTGCCACAACGAAATTGCATATATTACGGTATTTCTCGTCAACGATAGCAACACGCTAAACAGTGCAGTTCTCCACATGCAACAGACGCTCTTCAGGAATATGTTCATCACGTAATTTGATGTAGTCCCACAGCCTTAACAATCAAATTCCCTGTCTAACGGCAAACATAAATATCTGTACCTCACTTATTTTACATCTACTGTCACTATCGTGTGCCGTTTCACAGTTGATGTCGCTTACCGTGTCAAACGCGATTATTTTGTTTAACTTTTTTTATTCCTTCTGTCATAAGATAGTTCCGTTTCCAGGAATAGTGCTGTTATTTTCACACTCATACTTTCTTTCCACTTGTAAATATTCATTTCGTATGTCAGGGGACATGATCTGATACTTTATCTGCGGCCGCGGTGGCCGAATGGTCAGACCATTCGCCTCCCACCAAGGCGATCTGGATTCGATTCCCGGCGGGGTAGGTCCCCGGATTTTCGCATGTGGGAATCGTGCCTGACGATGCCGCTGATCGGCGGGTTTTCTTGGGGATCTCCCGCTTCCTCCGCCCATTCATTCCGGCGCTGCTCCATACTCACCTCATTTCATCCCTCACCAGCGCTAAAGACCTCGATGTTAAGCGCTGACCAAAATATCTCACTCACTCAAATACTGTACAGTCATCTGGTAAGTCTGCAGGAATAAAGTGAAATCAAAGGACTCGATTCTCTTTCATTTCATTTTCTTGCGTCATTTTGAGTTGAATAAATATCTGAAGACAACTAATTGAAAAATATTGGGATATAGCCTATTTTGAAGATAGCAGCTACATAATATTAACACTGCTAGTTCATTTACCAGCAATGTATAGCGTGCTGGTTATTTAATAAACGCAACACGGTAACCCTTAAATATGAAATAGGAATCGATTCCAATATGGATAGGCCTATATTTCTTTAATAAATTATCGACGATATACTCGACGTTTCACAATGACGAGCATTTCTGCCAAAAAAAATCTTATCACAACTGATAACCCATGGCTTTTCCACAACAGTGTTTTTCATTTCCTACTTGCATTGCACCGTTGTTGGTTCATTATTTTGGTACGAGGCGTTGTAATACCAACACTACGCTGCCAGAGAATTTATGGGGCAAATTATTTGCAAACCAGCTTTGAACAAATTTCGGAATTCTGTTCATTACGGCAATCTGTTTATTTATTTGCTTGAAACTCATTAACCTGCTAGGAACAATTATTGCTTCGTGCGTCGTACCTATAATGAACCGCAATTAACCTTTGTCATACTTAATGGCGCCCGAGGTTGGTGGATGTTTCCAGCATTTATTAACTTAGATATACTGCGAACGCAGCATGATGCCATAAGAAAACTGAACACTTAAGTCTAAAAATGCAATATTTAGCCAGTTTCACTTTTTTTTAAAAAACCCCGACGAAAAAAGGTGGGTTGTTGTTAGTTTGGTACCTTTGTCTGTCTGTATATCCGTAACTTCTTAGCTCCCAAACGGATGTTAGGATTTTACTTATTTGTTTTTTTAGTGAAAGCTATTTCCATCGGGATGGCTCATATATGTATTTGACGAAAATCTGTCTAGCTGTTTAAAAGTTATAAGCTCTTTTCAGAATTGGTCTGAGAATTTCACAGACATATTACGGAATATTTATTCCCCCTTTAAATCGTTCCATGGGACTTCAGTCAAACGTGGCATATATATAGCCAGTAGTTTTTTTTTTAAATCTTTCGTGAGGAAAACAAACCGCATTTCCACGACTGTTTATGTGGAAATACGCGCTAACGCCGTTATATATATATATATATATATATATATATATATATATATATATATATATATATATATACATGACATTATGTAATTTATAATAATCTCTATATAATTACTATATATAATAGTATTATTTTTATTTTTATATAATATATAATATTCTCTCTATATAAATACTATATATTATTTGTATTTGTTTACACGCCACTTATCGTATCTTGGTGGTATTTAAATATAATAATATTGAAACGTATGCCCTACATATGCAGCAATTTTGTAGTGCCTACTTCAGAGTGTGGGGGAGGGGGGTGAACATGTTGCCTCAGGCTTGAGGTGGTGCCACAAGAAGTTTTAACCCAGTAAAAACTATATTGGTATTCTCCTGCTAGACGGCGTGGCCTGTCTTGAGCTATGCTACAAAGCTGGAACAGCTATCTGAAGAGACCTCCCGGTAAAGCCGACTCCAAGATCCCCTCCCGCAACTGTCTCGCCTTCCTTCTCCTCATTGTCGGCAAGTGCGAAAACTCGGCGCGGTAAGT
Organism: Medauroidea extradentata; assembly: GCA_003012365.1. NCBI lineage: Eukaryota > Metazoa > Arthropoda > Insecta > Phasmatodea > Phasmatidae > Medauroidea > Medauroidea extradentata. The sequence goes on from PNEQ01109775.1 coordinate 102,684, forward strand.
ACAGGCGCTCCCGAGGACAATCCACTTTATTTATTATGATGCAAAGCCCCCTTGATGACAGGCTCCGGCGTAGTAAGGTGATTCACAATAAAACCAGAGCTTGCAGAACACCGGCCTGAGCAACTTTTTATCATGTTCTTGCTGCGACCGTACACTGTGTTGTGTTGTGCTTGTTTACTACTCCGTGGCAGATCTTGTCTATTCACGGTAAAGTGAACACTTTTGAAGAGTGGCTTGTTGAAACTAAGAATCGTTAATTGTATTTTATTGTGGTCGTGGTCGTGGACGTTAACTTTTACGTACGGGAGATTCTGTACACTGTATTTATTTCTCAAACTACTATGTTTGTATGAACAAAATGGAATGGTACAAATTACCTTAAAGGTAAAAAAGTAACTGGGGTGTCAAAAGTGCTATCTTTATGGTTAACGTCCTGTATACTTAATGAAGTGCGCCTTGTTAGGAATAAATAATTATAAGCTACTTAGAAATTACTGTGTGTATCGCTGAAGTTCTTAATTCGTTGTTGGCGAGTCACCATTTAACTGGGTCAGTGCTAATCCTACACAGTAAAAAAATTGTAGTTTTACAGAAATATTTTTTCTCCCAAAATAGTTTCCAGAAAATCTTTTTGTTAGTTTACAAACATATTGTAAACTTTATATAAAAAATGCTTGTAAAATACAAATATATGTATATTTTTTACAAATAATAAATGTATATTTACAAACTGTACATTGTATTTTACAATTGATTCAAGTGACAAAAAACATTTTTTGGCAACCAGTTAAGAAGCATTTTTTTAATTACACAGTATTTTGTAAAATGTAACAGGTCGTTGCAGGTTATTTAGCTTCACATCAAACGCTGCTCATAAAATATTTCGCACTTGTCATCACAGGAATTTCGAAAATTTGTGACAGTACAAAATATATTACTGTTTAGTGCGGTACAACTGAACGTAAGTGATAAGTATTGTAGGCCGCCTCTCTAGCTTGTAGTGGAAACACTCAGTGAATAAGTAGGGTTAGGCAAATATTGCTGGAATCAATACACCGTAATTTTATTTATGATCCTTCGTAACGCCCTCAAGGTCCCTATTGCCTCGGCGACTGTCTGTAATTGTAATATTCAAATATTTGTTAATCGCGGGAGTCTTACTTCTCTGGCGGCGGCGCGAGGTAAGCTACACGGTCCCAGACAGCTTCCGTCTTGCGGTTAGCTGCTGGACCCACAACTTAGGGTTGTGCAAAAATACCGCCGCTTTAATTCACTCCTGTGATCACGGACCACACGATCTCACGTCCACCATCCTCGGCGACCACCTCGCGAGTCCCTCAAATCTACAAAAACGGAGGCTTCTTCCAATAACGCGCTTCGAAACTCGTCAGCCAATAGTAGTTCGTCTCCGAGGACAATAGGTTAACTGTGTGTTGCAGTTACTCTCGAACCGTTTATTTAATTGAATTGAAATTTTGCAGTATTTACATTTTCAACATTAAACCTTATTTGATAGAAACACATTAATTATTTAATTATTATTTACAAATATTTTTAATTAATACACAGTAGGCGCCCTCTGTAAGATTCGCCTCTGGCCGGCAGCTTTCTCTTCCCCTCCCATACCTTGGTTGGCTCCCTCCTGCACTGAGAAAAAAAAATTTGTTGGTGCAAACAAAATTTGTTTGAATCAACCAAATAATTTGTTTGTATAGGGGCAACGAAATATTTGTTTGCTCGTACCAAATTATTTTGTTCCCTCAATCTGTTAGTGACAAATGGCTGAATTTTGTTAGCAGTACCAAATATTTAGCTGATAATAAAATTATTTCGTTGGATAAATGCACATGCAATATTTAAGATCTAAAACAATTATATTTTATAAACCTAAAAAATTTCTGAAATTTTAAGATCTAAAAGAGAATGGTCGGGCCGGGATTTGAACCATTATCTCTTCACCTGCCTTTTTCTATTCATGACCTAACCTAATGAGCTTTTACTGTGCTTGTATAACGTTGAGATTGTTATTTGTATAGGAATAGTTGGGTCTAATATTAAATTACGATTGTACTGCTTTATTTTCAAACATGTTTGTCTTCCGTCTGTGAGAAGGTAAACGACGTCAAATAATATTGCCAAATGATCGCCGTCCACCGCAGCACAAAGAACGAGACGTGCATCTGCGGTGTTTTTCAAGTTTATAGCATTTTCTTATGTGATCGATCGAATTAACCACTTTAAAATAGTTATAGCTAAAATTAAGATACTTGAATTACGCTGATTAACAGTTAAGATGCCCTACTTGTCGCACAAGCTTATCTTTTGAATGTTGAGGTGTACAGTGTTCGCCATCTTATCGCTCATGCACGCCAGCCTGCCAGCTTCCGCAAGTCAACCAAATGGATTTTGTTTCGCCAACAAAATAATTTAGTCCATCGAAAAAAATTGTTGGTTCAAAGCTCATAATTTGTAACTAACAATATTATTTTGTTGACAAGTTGTAACAAGTTTGTTTACACAAAATATTTATTCGACGTCCTATAGTAACCACGTTTAGCACAAACAAAGTGCGTTAAAATGAATAATTTGGTCGAGGGAAATAATAAAATTTTTTTGGAGGACTCCAAGATTGGTCTTACCAACAAAATATTGTTTAGCTGAAGCAAACATAACCCAAACAAATATATTTAGTATAATGAAACAATTATTTCTCTCAGTGTGGGTCCTGCCATAAAACCATCACTGTCTACCCAGTCTGTCTGCTGATTACGTAATTTTTACTTTAATTTTTCAATTAACGGTTCTGACAGTTACAATTATAAAATCACATTTAACAGTAATACAATTTTATACTGAACAGAAAAAAAAACTTTAATTGCATTTGTACGACAATTTTTAGCCTATTTACAGTATTTTAACCGATAAGCCGTGTCAGGCAATCGTCTTCCAATCGCACAAAGCTCAGAATGCTACACTGTTTTTTTTTTAAATACGTTTTTACGAAATGTTCTCGCGATTTTCCAGTATCTCTAGCTTTTTACACGAGATCTTTGCAGAAATCATTCCGTTCGTCTTTGTTTGGTGCAAGTAAGGAGAAGGCAGGCAACAGTTGCTGAAGGCTAATGTTTTTCTCCGTGAGGGTGAATTGAAGTAGGGTAGATGGAAGACTTGGGGTTGTTTGGTTCTGCCTATCGGCTGTTGACACAAGCTACGGCAAGTCTGATTAACCTACAAACATGGCGAGGCAACGGTGAAAACTACCCCTCCGCTTTTGTTTGCTCAGATGGGGGAAGGTTGCGTAGGCTATTCTTCGTTGGGGTGTAGCGATTGGTCCTTGTTACTACGCAAACGTCAAGGGAGTCGAATCCTACCCACCCGTATTCTAGTTAATTTTCGGCAAGACAGCATGGATGTTAGGATGGTAGCTACTTTTACAATAATTCGTCAAAATTATTCTCCGTGCATTAATTAGTACAGACAGTCAGGGGGGTAACTGCAACAGCGAATAGAACCTAATTCACAATGTTCACAGAGATAGATTCTATGGGCAATAGAAACAGAACATGCAAGACTTATCACTCATTATGCTGAATTTTTCATTTTTTGTTATTTAATATGTGTGTATATATGCATATATATGACATTAGGGGCTTAGCTAATTACCTTACATTGCATTACGCTCTTTATATCTATATAAGTAAAGCATAATTATGCATCAGTTAAGATAATTCAAAACTTAAAATGCAGTTAATCCCTCGCCTTGTAATAAACCGAGAAACCCTCAGTAGCAATTTAGTACAGAAATGCTCACCCATAATCGTAAACATAGAGATATTATCTATAATGTTTCTAGCTTTTCAGTTGCTATAGGAAAGCAAATAATTTTTGCAGAAGAGATGATGAATCCTCTTAGGTAGTAGAGGTGCACAAATTGAACGCATGTTTGAGACTCAGCAGCAGACGAATGAGATGAACCAAACAAGAGGATTTCGCTGTGTTTTTCCCACTGCCTTCTGCAGTATGAAGATGAAGCCACACTTATTAAAGCTTTTAGCAACAAAAAATTTATTATTTAACCTATATGTATACCAACTTCAGTTCAAGTTTTATAGGCCTGCGTCACTTCTGATGACTTCTACGTGTTATTTTCACTTCGCTTAATGAGATGTCATAATTTTACTATTTTGGGGACTTACCCACAGTAAACTCTAACTCACTCTTAACAGATAATTCACATAGAAAAATGTCATAACGTACTAAATGACAACTAGCTCAGTCATATAAATGTTTTTGAATGTAGAAAAACTGGTGAAAATATGAAAAAAAAAATTACTTTAATAAAATAAAAAAAAAATTGGGATTATTTACACGAATGGTGCTAAACTTGTCAAATACTTCGTGTTATTATTTTTCTCCGAAGAAGTATACTCACCAATTAATGTTATTTGATTCTGGCTTTTGGCGTTAACCTTCCAAAAACGTCGTGAAATGTAATAAGGTTTGGCCTGCTTTCGACTTGTCACATAATTACAAGTGACGGAAGTATGCAGATGATCTTGAAGGAAAAATACTCAAACTGTGTTTGAAAAAGTGGTCACTTTGCCTTGTCTGATTCGCGTTCTGTACTAAAAACGACTATCTACTGTCGTGTGAAATCTACACACTTGTGACTGAAGGGTCTTACACGCCAAGGAGGAATTTTGGATCAACCCGTGATGTACTATTGATATAAAATTAATTTGATTTCAAGTAATTTACCGGCAAACAAAAATACGCACAGGAAATTTCTCCTCACTTCAGAGGTATCCGTTGTATTTGTGTAAGAATCTCTAGTTCCCAAATTTTTAAATTATTAAGTAAACGTCGGGTTTTCATCCCGAACTTAATTATGCCATATTTAATAATCATTATATCATTAGTATTGTAATGGATTTAAATATTTTTTTATCAATGAAATGGGGAAGTTTAGTTTAAAAATACATTGTTTATACGTTATTTTTCTTCGAAGTGTAAAATTAACAATAAGTGGATTGAATCATTTATAATCGTTTATCACTAATTCGAATACTTTCCTTTTTGCATTATACTAAATAACCGTGCTCATATTTGACACTGTTTAAGAATATTTAGTTTTAAACGAGTTTCTATCGCATTGTCCTTGTTGCAACAATTATAATAATTAATTATATATGGTTATTACTTCTAATTGTGTTTTAAAATACTGTGTGATTGCGTATCAAAATTCTGTTATAAATTATTCAGTAAAAATTTTATTTAAAAAATTTGCATTAGTTTGTATAAAACCATGTTCACTCCAAATATAAAGATTACGATACAGAAAAAAAATGTGTATTGAAATTCTACGTGTTAGTGTTAAAATTTATTTTTTTAATTGCAAAATACGGGGTATATATGTGTTTTAGAGTATTTTTTTAATTGCAGAAGGAAATTATAGAAATCCATTTTATGACACTTCTCGCGTTGAGGACAGACCTATGTTTAAAAGCCTTTATTGAAATAAAATGTATAAAATGTTTGTACTTATTAATGGCTCATACATTGTTCATGCACTCTTATTCCCTCGTCGTGACACACTTCAGCGTGGCAAATAATCCCTAGAATATGAATCAGGTGGAAAATGTAAGTCACAGTACCAACCGAAAACATAGGGCCATCCATACATGTAAGATACACCCGTCCTGGATTCATAATATTGGTTGGAACGACTTGTGTATTTTATTTTCTGAGTGTAATCGCCATGAGCTTCATTTTTATTCAAATAAACTTTTTTGTATCTTTTTTGTTTGACTTGGTGAATATATTGCAAAATTAAAAAAAAATCACTACGTTTTGCAGAATACATGAGATAATAATACAAAAACCAGCTGAAGACGTGCAAGTAAAACATTGATTGAAATAAGCGGGTGTATAAATCTTTTAGCGAAAGTAAGGTGTCTCTAGTGATGGCTTGTACGAAAACAGAGCCGAACATGTGTTTTCAAATAGTCCGCAAAGTGAGTATAGTGGGAGTAATGCTGCCCTGAAAATCGACTTAAAACTTTCTTTAAATGTGATATGAAAACCACTTGCTACTCAGCAAAGACGCTCTGAATAGTGACTAAACAATGAAAGATCACATATGTAGTGTTTGAAATTATTTAAGCAAATACGATTTTAAAGTAAATTTTCAGGGTTGAATTTCCCTTGCTGTTTTCATTTTACGAACAAACTGAAGACCCTCTTTTATTACCTTTAGTTATCATCACGCAACATAACACCATGTCCTAACTCATCCAGTAAATTATATGCACATTTGCAAGAAGTTTGGACAAACAGAAAACTGTCTCTGCATAGTATAGAAGTATAATTGTTGAATGCTGGCTAAGCAGTACTTTCTGCGTAGAGGTGAATTGGTATTAATTTCGAGTGACAATTTTGCCCGTAGCATAAATTCTTCAAATGCACAAAATACCGTTATTCTGTTTGGGGAACCGCGGGATTGTAAATTTTGTAGTACACAGTCCATTCTTAGAATTCAGTCATAATTAACTAAAGTAGATTCTGATATCTTCGTTATTTTGCGGACTTGAGAATGCTCCACGGGAAGAAAATATATATTATAGCGATTGGGGGCGGAAGACAACGACTTTCAGTGAGGAGACGTTCTTTGCTCAGGACGGTACCCATTTGTGGACAACACAATTTTTGACTTGCAAATCTTTTGCTGTCCATTTCGCCGAGCACCTTATACGTTATTCAGTGGATCCATGGCACAAGAAGCAGGGAGACATTTTCTTTTTATTTCATCAGGCCTAAAATATTAAAGAAATCTCGTAAGTTTGGAGAGGTGGAAAGTCTGTTACGACGTTGGAACGTCTGAGAAAATGTCAGCGGTCTTTTGAGTCGTACCTCAGCGCTCTGCCAACCTCCATTCCCACTTTTTTTTTTTTTTTTTTTTTACCTCGCCAACCTCTTGTGTCGCCGGAAACCTCCGACCAGCGACTGCTAGCTCACGGACCCGAACCCATTTCATTTGCATATTCTTTTCGCGGGCCAGGCAGAACATGGAAAAGGTGTTGCTGGTCGTCCTTGGAGGGAATTAATGAACTTTTCTCCGGTCACTTCCGCCCCAGGACGAAGGCAGTGGTGCCCCTCGCTAGTAAAAACCTCCCTCGGAAAGGGGCGAAGGAGAAGGGAAATAAATGCAAACCACGCACGCACGCCCACAGACACACATTCACATACACAGGCTACAACACACGCGGCGTCTTCGCTAGGTCCACCAGAAGGTTTTATTTTTTTCCTCCACATTCCCTTCTGTCTTTGCGGACTCTTCGAGACACTGGAGGCAAGGGTCAGAGGAGAAGAAGGATTTGAAGAAGGATATTTTCGTTCCTGACGATGTATTTTGCTCTATCTTTTCGGTTTTTATAGTGTAGGCTCCGGAGGTGGAAGGGGGTAGATGAAGCCTTTCTTCGCCCTATCCCCCCTTCCACCATTCAAAATTCTCTTCCCTTCCCGGAAGGAGAGTTTGGGCAACAGCCCCCGGACCACAACAGTCCGCAGTTCCTGCCGGGCGAAGTAAATTTCCCCCTTTATATTATTTTTATGTCCTAGTGTTTTACGGTTGAATCTGGCCGAGAAGCGACCGCATAAGTAAACGCACGACATGGGCGATTCCTTGAGGCACAACTGAATGAGGGGGAAGGAGTGTTATTCCTGCCCAGTTTCTGAACGCTGCGTGAACGCTGCGTCTTCTTCCCGACGTTCACTGAGAAGCTTCAGCGCTGGAAAACCCGTCACTCTCAGATCGCAGTGTCTGAATAAAGGCCTACGTCACATCAGTGTCCGAAGTTACAGTGTTCCTAAGATAAGTATTCTTTGGTTCTTAACTTTTGTCCAAAGTTGTGTACTAAGGCAGAAGAAAATTTCAACTATTTTCGCGCCCTAGGTATAATATCGAAAACATTGAAGTTGAGTTCGTAAAAAAATAGGAAGTTAAAATCAATAGAAGCTGGACAAAATATTAATGTATCACAACTTCGGATCAGCTTCAGACTTAATAATTGCGAACAGCGAGGGCGAATCTAACCACTATGTTCGAGCACGTCCACTGCCACGGTCGCACGTCCACGGACACAGCTATATGTACAGGCGGTTCTGGATAAAGTGAGCACTCATAAAAGCCCTGATAAAGTTCTATTTTCAATCAATTCGTATCTTTCCGCGCGTAACGACTGACGACGGGAAATATCTAACCTATCTGGACATGTCACTTGATGTTTGCGCCATGCAAGATAAAATGTAGTCAGTATGAATCGATGCTGTGTGATGAAAAAAAGTTTATTAACTATATGACATACAATTATGTCGATTTCGGTTGATTTAGTTTCAATATTGTTGAATTGAAATGGAAAAATACACAGCATTTTATTGCGTAATTTCGCTGCCAACCACACAAGCAGTAAAGCAACTATAGTTTATATTGAATTATATGCAGTAACAACTAGTGATATTTTTCAAAGGTTAAATTTTTAGAGCTCACTTTATCCCGAACGACCTATAGATACATTTAATACACCCTTGTCTGAATAATATACCACGAATACACTTGAAATGTATACGAGCGTCTGCGTTGTAATCCGCTATTGAATCACAACAACTCTAGTGGTTGGACGGCCATGTGCAGAACTACAATACAGCTTCTTTCAAACTCCGTAACGTTTTTTGTAATGCTGTAAGTTACTTCAATGAAGCATACTCTGATTTTCCTCACAGTGTGTTGTTGTGTTGGCTGACTGACGCTTCACAAAGCCTGATAAGTACCGCCGAGCGTAATGAGAACAATGGTAAAACATTAGCCTTGTATTCGGGAGGACCGGGATTCGGTACTTTAATCTCGCCATCCTGACTTCGGTTTCCCAGTGTTTACCAAAATCACACAAGCTAATACTGGGATGGTTACTTAATACAGGCACTGACTTTTCTCCCGTGTACCTTTACAAAGGTCCTCTCCTGTTCTAGGACACTTAAGAATAAACTAAACTTTCGTGTAATTGGTATGGGGTCACTAAACATGCTCTAATAGTTGTCCTAAACTTTTCAAATCACTTCGACTGTGCACTATTTTTTTTATATTTTGTATATGTGCACAGCATATATTCGGAAACGTACAAGTTGCCAAGATAATTATTGTATCAGTACAAATTAACTTGAGGAATTTTTTTAACACATTGCAATGGTATGTACAAATAAAGATGTCGTTAACTCCAGATACATATTTATTTTGCATTTTTTACAAACACAAGTGCATTGTAAACATACAATATCGCACATGCAATGTTGCTTTGGTTACTTGTTTCCAGACATGTATTGTAAGACACGTATTTATGTAACCGTGTGGTTAGTGATTTATACGGGTTAAGTCAAGAGTTAAGTTACGGCTGGATTGGAACATTTTTGTGGACGATTTGTTTTTTGATTTCGTTCAGCGTATATTACAATATGTCTTTGGAACAACGACGTTATTATCTGAGCGAAGCAATACTTGTATTAAGTCTTGGTTTTTGTCATTGAGGCAAGCTAGACATTTTGTACTTGGATAACAATTTTTACACTTTCGTAAAGTTTATTTTTCGTTGCGTTTGTAATTCATCTTGATACCACTTGTTGATGGTTTGTTTATTCGTTAGATTTTATACATGAATCCGGGTACACTCTAGATGGCCGAGCGTCATTTAGAACTTATTTTGTCTAAACTTAATTATTTTTTAATGAAGACTTCGTTTGTCTTTATCACATCATCTATAAACTTTGTACATTAGTTCATCATAAGCAAAATGTGACGTACTTTGATTTGTCCTCTGTAATTTGCCATGTGTCGTTTTAAAATTTTGTAACTTTTTTTAAAATATGTTCTAATAGGTGATAAAACAGTTATAGGCCATTCGGAATAAAGTGAGCACTAAAGATTTAACCTTTGAAAAAAATCACTAGCCGTTACTGCATATAAGCCAACATTAACAACAGTTACATTTTTGTTTGTATGGTTGGTAGCGAATAACTGCATGTAGTCCCGTGTATTTTCTTATTTGAATACAGCATTAGTGAAACAACATCAATTGCAAACGACCT